>JANHGD010003152.1:73313-83418 GCA_027560375.1 Imantodes cenchoa
TGCTGAAGCTGACCAGACTAAAGACTAGCCAGATGAATACCTGGTAGGCAGATTATTTTTTCCCTACTTTCCTCCCCAAAAACTAAGGTGTGTCTTACACTACAATGCGTCTTATACTCTGAAAAATACGGTAAATCAAACGAATATTCTAAACAAATGCAAATGAATAAAGTTATAACACTAGCTTTGTTATAACTAAATAACAATCTCCCAAGCTTCCTGTCTCTCATGCAGCCATTAGTTCTGGTAAATAGGGTCAGGAGGAATGAAAACAGTGATGAGCCTTGAGACAAAAATTAGTCTTTATTAGGAAAATCCTATGCTTAGCTGTCTCATATAGCACATATACAGCATCAAACTTTTACAGTAAAGAATTTTGCCAACTCTTAGTTTCTCTGGAGGATCTCCATGACTATTTCCATCTTTACTGGCATCCATTCATCTTTAAAAATTCAATAGCTCCTTTCATAAGTTGAAGAACCCACAATGCTATTCTGCTTCTGTGTTACATTTAAAAATCAAGCTGCTTTTTTCATAGTCTTGTGAAACATACCAAGAAATCAAATCTAAATTCTGCATTCCTAAGTTACATTGATATGAATATAAATCAGTAAGTCTTACACATATCCGACGACTTAACATACTTAGGAAGCCTTTTTAAAATTCCAGTTTTCCAACCATTATTGAAATCAAAAGTTTCATTTTAAAAGATAATTCTGAATAAACAACTCAGTTGCATTTTTCTTTGTAGAGGATGGATCAAGATTGATTCCACATTTTACAATATTACTGAACTATTTCGCTTTGTTAAATTTTTCACAGAAGTGAAGCGTGATCTTTATCTGACAGCTCTATTTTCCTTAGCTTTCTCACACTTCTAGATTGGCAACTTTAAGAGAAATTATAGAACACAAAGTTGTTAAAAATGTAAAATACCTTTTCTGCAAGAACATTTTTTAAAGCAAGGTATTTCATCAAATATCACACAAATGTATTTGACTTAGCCTATTATCTTCTCTCAGCAAATTTCAATTCCAGCAACTTTCTCACAACTATTCCATTTTTCCAGAGATTTCCAGAGGCATATTGGGGCATGGGGGAAGAGAATCTGATCTAGGAATGGCTTTTTTCCTGCTTAAGTCAAACGGCTGAACCCAACTGCAGCCAGCAAAACCTGGAGTGTTCCTCCTTCAAAGAATTTGCCCCATATTGTATCTTTTAATCTGACAAATAATAGGATTTTAAAATAATGAAATATAGGAAATGATCATGTTGGCCCATGTGGTTTATTTTAATTAAATTAAAATAATTCAGATCTAACTTTTGTCCACTTCTTTGTTAAGCTATTCTTTAAAATAATCCTAAATCCAACAAAGTTTGTAAATTCTGGTAGATTAATTCAAGTGTAAATATGAACAAAGCCTACCTTGGTGGCTGAATTTTGAATTTTTCAAATATTTCAGGATACAGAAGAGGAAATATAACCATTTCCTTAAGTGCATGAATATGATTGCTCAACCCACCTATACTATCAAAACGGACCTAAAAGGAAGAGAAAAAGCAATAAAAGAAATTAACATTTGGAAATTTAACTTATCATTTGCCCAGTTTACATGGAAAAGCCATAAATGTATTTCAAAATTTCAGTAACAAAAATATTATCCAAAATGGTCTACTTTTAATCTGGTGTAAGCAAAGTAGCTATAAACATTTAATTCTTTAAGATTGAATTTTACAAAGCAGCTTAAAGATTTTCCTTTTACCACAGTCAATTCTAAGCAAAGAAAAAAAGCACACCGATTTGTCAAGAGTCATTGGATCCACGTCAGCCAAGCTTGCTCCAACTTTCACTCGTTCACGTAAGATTCCACAAGCCAAATCTTCTGCTCTGAAATTCATTGGCAGACACCTATGACATATTAAAAAAAAAAATCCATAAATTTCATGCTGAATAAAGATGCATGAATGCACGCAAGGAATGGAACTGTGACTTTTCAGGTACAGTATTGTCCCAAAAATAGAATGAGAATGTTAGTCATTAGAGGAAAAAAAAATACAATTTTCATGAAGACATAATGGACAAATAACCCCTGTCACCCCCAAAAGTAAAAAAAATTCAAATAATACATCGAAATAAATTGGGCCGCATCTGAAATTACATTCAGTGGAATTTTGCTAACAATGGAGGAAGAAAGGAGGCACGATGTTTTAGAAACAATAGGGATGGGCTCAAGTAAAGTCCCGGGCTGCCCTTGTTCAGATTTCTTACTCTTCATATTCTTCTTCACTAAGACTTCAGGCATTTGTTAGCAATCTCGCACAAAGGGGGGAAAAAACAAATCCGAAGGTAAAAAATTTAGTCCACACATTCTGATAGCATTAGTACATCAGTGGCTGTGCCCCGTATAACCTTCAGAAGAGTACAAAGACAATATTCCGCCCCCAGCCTAAAAATGTTGCCATTCTTTTCTTTACAGCTCCATGAAAAGTTGTCAAATGGGTACACGATTCTGCAGAATAACATTGGAGGCATTCTGATCCATGATGATAAGAAAGATGTTCTGGCACAGAAGGTATCCATTAAGACTAAAGAAGAACAATAATCAAGAAAAAAACAATGCCTCATTCCTTACCTCTAAAAGAAATGCAAATTTGTGTTCACAGATGGGCAGGTCTGAAGAAATCCCATGATATAAAAACATGTGTTACGTGTATAATTTCTATGACTAGTAGAGAATATTTGTAGCTTAGAATTGAACTGTGGGGTCCTTGGTGTTCTCTGAGTGTGGTCGTTTTATTGCAGACATTTCATTAACAAGCTAGATAACATTATCAATGAGCACTGATGATGTTTCCTAGCTTGGTAATGAAACATCTAGAAAACGACCAAGCTCAGAGAACACAAAGGACCATACATAACATGTATGACCATCCCTCATAACAGCACCCTTAATTAGAATAAAACCATTTCCACATGGCTGGCAAATTTCATCAGGCCAAGCACATGAAACCAAACCATTTTTTCCCCTTAGCTAAATGACGACAAAGAAATTGTTACCGGTTTCTCGCTCTTGCCATGCTTTTAGATTTTCTTCTTTCAAAACGTTCTTCATCTGAAGAGGTTGTATCACTACTATGAATGGCATGTTTCTTTCTCCTGCGGAAACAATAGAACATTTAACTGAAGATCGTGCACTGAATTGTGCTTAGTGAATGCTAACAAATTAAAACAGATAATTTAAAGTTGCAATGTCTTTTGTTTAATGCTTCTCTTGTTTTCATCACTTGATCTGGTTCATATGCCACAATACACTGGTATGTCAGAGAAGTAACAAGACACAGCAATCCTGGTTTTCCCATATACACACAAACACTGTTGTTCCAATGTAAGAGGATAAATTGTGGTTTAATTTTTGACTACAAAAAAGGATGAACATTTCAAGTTTTTTTTAAGACAGAGATTAAGCCACAATTTCTAAATTGAAATATAATGGGAAAAAGGAACCCTGAAATTAACACAGAGGAAATACAGAAGGTCATTCTCTATTAGGCACAGAAAGAATCACCCCATTCATTCCTGATCAAACTTTACTGCAAAATTTAATTTACCAGCCCATCATTACCTCTGAACTAAGCCTGTTTTCAAAAAAGCTGAAAACCATTTTATTGTAAGACACAAATTGTAAGACACTGACAAAAACCAAAAAAATGACAAAACTATTCAAAGATAGTTCATAAAACATTATTTCAGCAAAATTTCTGGCAGGAATGGCTTCCAGCATACCAAACCATGACAATGGTTTAGAGGGGTGATTTGCAAAGTATTCCTCTGCACTGTGTTATGCTGTCTTTTTCTTTTATTTTATAGCTGTAACAGAGGAAGGATGCATTGGCTTAGCTTTTGTATTTTTTACCCAGCCAAGTCTTCCTGAAATTCTTCCTGAAATTCCAACATGGTAGCATAATGGCAGTAGAAAATATCCTAATATATTATTTACCTGATATGGCTTCTTCTTGCAGGAGATCTATGAATGTCAAATAATGTGTTTTCCCTTTTCTTTTGGTGAGCTGGAACTAGATAAGATATTCAATTTTAACATGTAAATGTTTTTACAGAACTGTATAAAAATCTAGTTCCTTGCTGTAAGACAGGGTGTCAAACTCAAGGCCCGGGGGGCCAGATCCAGCCCGCATGGTACTTAGATCTGGCCTGTGGGGCCGTTCTGGAAACAGCAAAGGACTGGCCCGCGGTGCCTCTGCCAGCGAAAACAGAGCTCGGAAAGACTGCATGTGGCCCTCCTGAGCTCCATTTTTACTGGCAGAGGGTTGTAGGAGGCCGTTGCGGTCGAAAAACGGAGCTCGGGAGCCTGTTTTTTCTGGCAGAGCACTCGGGCCACCACAGGTGCATCCGACATGAGTGACATCAAGCTGGCCATGCCCACTCCGGCCCCCCCATAGTCAAACACAACCCTGATGCGGCCATCAATGAAATCGGGTTTGACATCCCTGCTGTAAGGTATCTTACGACAATCATAAATATTTGCAAATAAGATATATTTCTTCATCCTCTTCTCCAAATTCATTTTTTTAAATTCTGTTTTTATGTAAAATGCTCCTTACATTAGATACTCCTACTCACAGTTGTATTTTAATGAAACATATTAAATACTAGTTTTAGAACACCTTTGACTAAACATTGTAGCATAATAAAGATAAAAGCTTTAAGACAGCAAACTCTGTATTATGAAAGAATTCTCATTGAAATACAATCATGTGCAATTCTGTCTCTTTCACTATGGCCTAGTTAGTACAATGTCTTGATTTAACATTATCCACATAAACGGAAAGGTAAAAAAAGCCAGGTTCAAATACTTCCCAACTCTCGTCTCCAACACGATCAAGAAAAGTAATACAACCAAAAAGTTGATTAGTTTAAGAGTTTGCATGTAATAATCAGCTATATTAAACAAATTCTTTGTTAAACAAAGTACCAAAATAATCACAGGGCTTAATTTATCAGAAATAATTCCAGGTAAGCACAAAATAGTAAAGTAGAAATCTGTTAAATTGAAACTATTTATTCTTTATGAAAAACGTAGGGAAATGGGGGAATGAGTAAGCATTATGTCTTGCACGAATTTATATTAAACACTTTGCATGCAATTCCCCAAAACATGTTCTGAGAGAGTTGCTTAGTGAGTGGACAGAGATCTTAGAGGCATATCTAATTTTATCAAGTCTAACAAGTAGAGGCTGTGACAGAATTATTCATTTATTTATTACATTTATATCCTGCCACAATCAAACAATTCTTGATGGTCACATAAACGCAACCACAAATAGGACTGTACCTACTTTTTTCAGTAAGTAAATAAAAGAAAGGAAAATACAGGACAAATAAGATGCTACCATAAGTATCTGTTCAAAACAGTAACAGCCCAAACTATCAACTGTTATAGAAATCTCCCTTTATGCTATATGTTCAACTGCAAAAAAATAATAATAATAACACTTAGAGAATACATTTTATTTTTTTCCTACACTCTTTCTTACAGAGAGTAGCAGATAATGATTCTTCCTTCAGGCATTTTATCCTATTTAATTTTAACATTAAATAAATTAAATTTAGAGGAACGATCATTTGCTGAACTTTATTATTATAAAGTTTATCCATGATCCATTTCGTTCTAATCTAATGCTGTAACAAGGGTAAGATACTGCTGAACCAAGTTATTTCAGTTGCATAAATCATTTTTAAAAATCTTACCTATAGGAGGCGCTTGATATCTATCTACTGTTTTTCTTTGTCTGAGATTATATGGACGATCATTTTCTTCTCCTTCTGCCTCCTCTGCTTCAATATCCCCATCTTCTTCTTGAGATTCTAGAAAAATCCCCATTAAATATTTATAAAAGTGCATTAAGGTAATTTGATAATATCTATTAAAAAGCACGTTACTTTACAGATGAAATTTATTTTATAAAATGCTAAAACTGATTTGGATAGTTCGCAATATTCCAGAATGAACTTCATAATATATAGATAATTTTAATATTTTTAAAAACACCTTGATATATATAAGTATCTATAAGATTTTGAACACATATCAAAGCTGTTATAATTTCAAGATTAAAACTATAAATTGACCAGAAAGGCCAAACAGCAAACGTGTTTTCAAATCAGAGTCCTGAACAATTCATTCAAAAGCACCATGAATGTCTGAAGGGAAAAAACAGCACTGACTAGAATTTATCAAGCCATGAAGGAATTACCAAGGCCTGAATCCATAACTGAAGACGACATGTCTGTTGATATTTAACATTTAAGTATACAGTTTGATTAATACGTTTTTCCAGACGATTAAGCACTCAATAACTTGTGTTGTTTTTCAACATAATAGCATTTCACTTGTATTTATCAAAGTAGCTGTCAGATTACTATCACTATTACCTTCTTCTTCACCTTCTGTGGAAACCTCATGGTGGTTCTGGATTCCATAGCTATTTCTCCTTAATGATTTTCTCCTCCTTTTCACTCTTGAGTACATATCCATGTTTTCCTAAAATAAAAACCTCAAGAATGATCTGCATCACTAACAGGTAAATATACATGTAGCTTCCAACTATATAGTTAATCAAACTTTGATAATCATAACAAGTATTTTAACAAGAGAATCTGCATGTATGCAAGACAGAGAGATGCTAAAATCACAGGCTAAACAAATGTAAGTATCTTTATTGGAAATTCCAATCAGAGTACTGAGTGTTCTATCTTAGGAAGTATAAAAGAATTCATGGGAGAGTTCAGATAATAATTCAGTTATTGTATCTATTCAGTACATAGAAATATTTGATTATATAAGAATGGAGCATCTGTTCTTGAATAAGCCCCCACATCTGGAGACAAGGGAGGCACAATCAGCACTGTAGAACTCACAGCAGCAAGGCACTCTCTGACTAGCTTGTTGTAATTCTCTGGCCTTGCCACCATGTGGCAATGTGAGGCACAGGTTGTTGCTGCCCCAAGAGCTGGAATCTACAGAAATGAGCCAGAGACTCAAGAATTCTACCACTCAGAGCATAGCTTCCCAGCAGCCAATAAGGTAGCTGGGAAGGGCGGGGCTGTTGCAAGCTGGCCAGCTCATAGAAGGGAAAGCCTTGTTGCCTCATCAACTAGCTTCCATTGATCCACTCATCCACCACAACCTCTAAGTAGTTGTGCAAGTCTCCAAAGTTGCAACAGACAAGACAGAGGAACTGTTTTTCCTGTTCCTGCAACTTGATTTTGGATATCAGTTGCTACTATTTAAAGGAACCTAGGGAGTCATAAGCCCTGAATGCCAACCAGTAAAACATGTATATGTAGATGGACTGTTTCGCATTAATCATACTGTCTTACAGATGGTTGGCTACCATATAATCCACAACCCATGTCACTTATGAGTTATTATTGTATTGTTTATGAGACAGTACAGTGTTGACATCTGTTTTCTCCCTAGCCAGCTGCATTGCTTTCTCTGTTCATGTTACAAGGATTGAAAACTACAGAAGATTCAAAATTCATTTTATCCATTTTATTAACAAGTGCTTTCGATGCTGGGCTATAACATATTCAAGGCTTAAACAAAATGTAAGGAAAAAAAGATGAAAATTAAACTTACAAATTCAGTATCTGTCCACATACGCAACCGTTCCACTTCTCCTGATCGCCTGTTCCGTCTGATGTTAATATTGTCCATTTCCTGAAGAACAGCTTCAGCAGTACTATTGTAGAAAAGTGGTAGTATTTTATTTACTTATTTATATTCTGGCTTTATTATTTTTATAAATAACTCAACACACGCAATACTCCCACCTCCCCTATTTTCCCCATAACAATAACTCTATGAAATGACTTGGGTTGAGAGAGAGAGAGAAAGAAAGTGACTGGGCCCCGAGTCAAATATGTAACAACTGCCTTGTAATATTGTTAAGTAAAGACAATAAGCTGGATCATAATTAAATATGGTTAAAATTAAATAAGATTCTTGGAAGATTTTGTTCCAGTAAATAAATCTAGTAGAAAACACAAAAAAAGTATTTTTGTGTTATAATAGCTCTACACCCTTTTTAGAAGGAATCCTCAGTGCCAAAGCAAGTTTTTACTGAATACAAGGGAATGCACGCAAGGAAATGAACATTATTACCCTCTTCCAGTGTGAGAAAATTCATATTTTATCCATGATTTACAGATATAGTTCAGAGGCAAAAATCAAATTAGAAAAATATGAGTCCAAAGTTTATTCCCATATTCTCCATAATTCCTGAACAAACTCAACTCTTAAAATTCTGGTTCAAATCATTTATTGAAGGAATAGGGATTTCCCTTTCTTACTGGGAACCTCATTTTTTTAATGTAAAGTTTTGCCTCTAAGATGGTGTGACTGTACAGTGGATAGGCTGAAAAATGTCTGATCCATTTCTTCTCTATTTCCTAGGATACAGATTACATAAAATAAGTACAATAAAGTTCTCTGAGATTGAAATTGGCTAGCTGAGTAGATTAAATGTTTACTCTACATTGTTTGGAAGCTGAATATTCAAGCTAGGGGACATCGTTTTAAATGTATAAGTAAAATGCTTCCCATGGACTGAAATATACAACACAAAACATAATTTTAACAATACCATGAAATTATACACTATTATTATTGCACTATTCCAACATACCTGTTTACCAATTGGTCAAACAGTAAACTCTGATTGAGGCTTTCGAATCTGTTTTTTCTAGATCGACAACTTTTTCTAATTTCTCTGCCTCCATTTATACAGGCATGGTCACCGTCTCCCTTTTTTTCTCCTCGAAGAGAACAGCTTTTGAGAGCTGCAAATTTCAAGTTATAATATTAATACTGAGAAATAATAAGTTTTTAGGATGTGTATAACAAGGTGCATGGACTGTTACAAATGTGGATCAGATGGTTTATATAGTTCTTGTTGTTTTAATGGCTCTTACATCAGTGAGCTAGCCAGAGTCTTATGATTAGAAAGGTACAAAAATTGTGTAAAATATTTACATGCACAGACATACATAGTCATACTATTTTATCCACAATAAATACTTCAATTTTAATTACTCTGCAGCCTTCAAGCCAAATTTGCTTTGAGGGATTTGGGGTGCAGTCTAACTAGAATTAGACTAAGTATAATGGAGCCAGGAGCAACAAAATGGAAATAATGAGGGCAGTTTAACAAGTGGGTACCTGGTCATGAAACAATGTAGCTTTTTTAAAAAACTTTTTGCACTGAAAAGAGTAATATAGCATATTGAAAAGTTAGGGAGACAGAAAGAACTTAAAAATATAAAAATGCTATTTATCAGAATAAGCAATTTAACTATGAAGTACTTACATAAACTACGACCATTTGGTAGAGTAGCACCAGATTGAGAAGTTAACCTAAGAACAATTTAATTTGGAAAATTAGTTTGTTGTATTAAAATTACAATACACATAATATTGATATGATATATAGTCTCAAGTGTTACATATTAGACATAAACTGTTATAATTTCAACTCTAGAAGTGATATGAAAACTATTTATATCCCATCTGTGTATTTTAAAACAGTTAAATAATTTTTATGTTGCTTCTACAAACAAGGAGCAAAGTTAATAATTCATTGAAAGCAGGAAAGTGATTTTTTTCATTACAGATGTCCACACAGGAGACTACTTTCAAATGATAGTCAAAGCCAAGACAAAAAATATAATTTATTTTACTTTTGAGTTGAATTAGGCAGTCAATTTAGTGATCATTTTTAGAATATCTCTAGAACCACATCTGCTTCCAGAAGCTTTGCGCAGCTTGGACGCGCAGGCCAGCTGATTTTCGGCCTTGAGGAAGGCCATTTCGCCCTCCAGATGCTTCAGGGAAGCTTCCCTGAAGCCCCGGAATGCAAATAACCGCCCTACGGGCAAACCGGAAGTTCAGAAAAATGCACTTCCGATTTGCCGTTGTGCTGTTTTTTGTACTCCGGAGGGTTCAGGAAGCTGCCTGAAGCACCAGAATGCAAAAAACAGCCCAATGGACAAACCGGAAGTTTGGAAAATGCACTTCCGGTTTGC
>JANHGD010003155.1:31145-43725 GCA_027560375.1 Imantodes cenchoa
TCTGGAGCCTGGGGAGGGTGAAAAATGGACCTACCGGGTCCATCTGAAGTCAGGAAACAGAGGAGCAGGGGGGGATTGTGCACACATGCATGGGGGCAGGGCAGCATTGAATTATGGGTGTGGGCACTCGAGTGTGCAATAGCGTGTGCGCACGCGCTTTCGGCACCCCAGGAAAAAAAGGTTTGCCATCACTGGCCTATACAATAATCTGATAAATAAAATCTGAGTCCGAAGGAGGGGTGGGGGTGGAAGGGTCCCTTCCTAGTTTTGGGGACAGTAAAGGTAAATAAGGGAGGGGAGAGGTATTTTCAGACTTGTACATTTCTGTTATTATAATCTTGCAATAAAAATAGTATTAGTCCCCATTATTTTTAGCAGCACAGTGGCTCGTATGGTTAGGACACTGGGTTGGAGGTTAACAAGCCCATGTTCGAGACCCGTGTGCTGCCGTGGGATGGGGTAAGCTCTTATACTTTGCTCCAGTTCCTGCCAGGGATATGAAAGGAGCTCCTAACTGGGTATCCCCGGACAATGGTGATTCACCAGCCAATTTTTTCAAACCGGAAGTGCCTCAGCGCTTCTGACACAAGTGCAATACAACCCATGGCTGGGACCTCTTGTCTGGATTACCTCGATGGTTGACAAGGCCAGACCTGACCATGAAGTATATATTCCTCACTGCTGGCCCAAGATCTCAAAACCCAACATTAATCAATTCTAGCCATGCATAAGAACAAAGGAAGAATAAAACTAGAGTGGTCAATCAGGTGTTTCTGGAAAATCCACAATAAGTGTTTACCATTTGTTGCTTTCTAGAAACTCATGTTAGGAAGCACTCTCTTTCAAAAACTAATCCAGTTCTGTAATGCTTGGAACAGCAAGATTTAGTGCCCATTAGTTTACAAATCCAATCCTTTAATTTATATGGAGGAAAGCAACAGTTGCACAGGTCTACAACTCTTTAAAGTAGACATCAACATATGGCTACTTTAAAGAGTTGAGGACAGATGTTGTATTTGCATTCCCACAGACTCTTAAACAATTATTTGGAATCAAATCTATAGCACTGCATAACCCTGACCTATTCAATAACTCATAATCATACAACTCCTGCTTAATGTGATCTGGGAAACCAATTGCAGATAACTCACAATTAAATAAATCATGCTTAATGTGATATGGGTAACCACACACCGATTTTATGTGGCAAACCATTCCAGTAGAATAACTTTTTAAAAAATCCTATTTAAAAATATGCTCACCTTATGGAAACATGCAACAATGTGAACTCAGGATAAATTATCACTTTTTCCAGTTAGATAAGCTCACATATGTTCTGCAGTCATTTCTACCTTTGCAGAGAGTCTTTCAGATCTTTCTTATAATTTTCTGCTCTATTATGATGACAATGTTCACTGAAGCACAAAGATATCATAATTGCATTCACTTAGCTTTCTCACTCCTGCTGTGTGTTTCCGCATATACAAGAACATACTCAGCAACTCTTATCCGCATATAAAATCCAGGTGTTGTGGGCAGATACATGAATTTTGTTACACTTTGTGCACATTATAGACATCTTGTTTTAATTGGATTGATGAACAATTTTTTTTTCATATTCCATGAATATTTTGGTTTTCCTTATTTTTCACAGCTCTGTATTGTGAAATGTCATTTGTGAATACTCTCTATAGATTTAGAGGCCATTATAGGTTCTTCGAACCAGATGGCAGATGGATTCTCCTGACAACCATGGCTTTCAATAAAAGAATGCCAGGTGTGCAGGGGGTGGGAATCAAAGCATAACATAGTGCAGTAAGCCATTTTTAAGAATGATGCTGTTGCTGATGCTTTGCTTTTGTATTGTCAAAACCTGGTTGATGACAACAGTAACAGAAGCAGAAGCTGCGTGGCCAACAAGATTTATTTATTTGTTTGTGCTTATATGCCGCCCAACTCCACAGGGACTCTGGGCGGCTTACAACATGAGAAAGCAATAACAATAAAAGAAGCAATATAAAAATAGTACAATAGATCATAAGTAAAAAGAAACAGTTTAAAACCACAAACCACCACTCACCCCTGCCTAATTTAGATTACATTCATACCAATTCATACATTCCCTGGACCACTGCAGATCACACTCATAACGTTAGTAGTTTTCACTTCAAATCCATTTCATCTCTATCTTTCTTTTTAATTCATGAATAAATTTATGAATGAAAAGAAGATGGGTTCACTCCAAACATGAAGTTAGGGTAAAGTGGGCTTGGATTTTTTTTCTTCTTCTCTAGAAACTGAAATAGCATCTTAATTATCTGATTACTTCCAGTTTAGCAAGCTGAGTGAATGCTTTGATTATATTTGGTTAGTCCAGAGTTAGATTGGGGTGAACTATGTGATCCCAGACATTATATAATAATAAATCTGGAAAAAATTTACAGATGCTCAAACAAACAAACAAAAATATGGTCATGTCTCATAAAAACTAACAAGTCACAAATCCTGGAAATCACTGAATAATAGTTCCTATCCATAAAGGTCAAATGTGTCCTGCCAATGATTCACATAGCTTCCAAGACTGGGAAATAATCACTTCCAGGTTTGTTTATGGCCATCTGAACACCATGCATGATTAAAAGATAGATAATTGCTGCCAAGATCTTTTTTCAAAACAGGATTCTGGTCTTGACCTTACCAAGTATGGCATATGTACGGTATGCTTGTTACCTTCTTTTCCTATTCACAGTTGTTTAGTTGTGTCTGTTGTTTTGACAGTTAGTTACAAGTGTCAGCTTACACAATGAATTATGCCTGTAACACATTCTCCCCCTCTTCCACATTTCCTGCCTGGCAATCATTTGTAGTCCTGCACTTGTTCTTAAGAAAAGGACAGGCATATGTTTAGATCATTGTGACCAATTAACCTCCTTTACCTGCAGTCTTGTCCCTCACTAATCTCATCATCCACAGTTATCATCATCTCCTTGGGGTTTTCTTCATTGCTTTCTGATCTCCCTGCCCTTGTGTTTTTCATCATACCCATCGTAATACAAAGTACCTTCCTTGTTTCATTCTTTCAGCAATCAGTCAGGCAAAGAGTATCTGCTTCCAATAACATAAGGTTTTTCTACATGACATTCTGCAGTTCTGAAGGACAGGGAGATGAGTTTAGCTAACAGGGTATGCATTAATAAGTGTTCAATTCACTTCTGGAAGTTGATGGAATAAACGCCTACCTTTTGTCATGAATTGGTGTCAGCAGATATTTTAATATTCTAATATTGTATCACTAATTTTCCTCTTGCTACCTTCTGGCAGAATTAATGGCAGAATCAGATCGCATGTATTCTCCCACACCCACAGACTAAAAACAACTAAGGGGGGGGGGGGAACACTACTTGTTCCACAGTCTGATTCTTCTTTCAAAAAAACCCATCTCCGTCCATAGCAGTTTATATTCCATGAGACTTAAATTATTCATTGCTGTTTATTTCTAGTTCCTGTTCTAATGAATCGGATTTGTAGTCTTTAATTCTCTGGAGGAGTGTTAAATCACAAGCCAGAAAGCACAGGGGCTAGAAAATTCTTCATCTGCTAAGAGGAAGATGGCTTCTGGAATGTCACTTCTTTTCACTCTGAAATAGCTTCAGGCTCTTTGAATTAAAGTTGAATCTTAGAAGGCAGTAATCAAAGGCAGAGTTCCTCTACATTCCTGACATGCCAAGTCCTTTTGCCCAAGACAGTGGGGGAAAAAAACCTATTGAATTACAATCCCTTTGCAGTTAATTCTCATTCATCCTGATATGGTGACAGCTGGCTGATTTGCATAGACTTGAAGGAAAGCAACTTTGTTTGATATAGAGGAGGGGACAGTTGAAATCAATTGCCAACATCTTGGGATGGGTGTGTCTGTCAAAAAATGTAAAAAGTCTGGGATAACTCTAATGAGTAATCCTAGCAATCTGCATTTCATGGAGAGGATAGCTCTCCTGATGACAAGATATATCAGAAAATACATTAGTGACCATAATCTGCCAGAAAATACATTAATGACCAGCCCTGCCATTTTTTGTAGAGCAGTCCTGCTGAGACTAACACGAAGTGATTTGATTCAGACAAATTGCACAAGGGGGTAAAAAGATGACGGGACAAATTGTTATTTGACTAATGCATTTAAGCTTTTTAAAGTGTTGTCCGATAAAGCAACAAAATATTTTGGACTGGTATATAGTACCCAAGGTATTCTGCTTGTTGTTGAATATGGCATTATTATTGGTTTTGTGTGTGTGTGCGTGCATTTGTGTATCATTTTTAATTAAGGATTTTGATTACAATAATTAAAAAAGTAATACCAAAAAACATAAAGAAAAAAGAATAGGAAAAGAAAATCAAGGTACAAAAAAAAAGAAAGAAGATAAATAATATAATAAAGAAATATATAAAGGAGTGACTTGGCCTTCATTATAACATGTATATACAAATTTAATAAGTATTCTCCCCCTATAAGGTTACAAAAATATCTCTTCATTCCATATCCCATCCTTTATCTATAAGCAAATCCATAAAACTGCAAGTTTTTAATCTTAGTGTCAGCAAAAAGCCCACCAAAACTTGCCAGAAATTTGTAAAAAAAAAACCAACAACTTTATTTCAACCTTGATAAAATAAACCAATGTTATATTCTTTCCCTTGTCTGTCTCTGTCTGTCTGTCTGTCTGTCTGTCTGTCTGTCTCTCTCTCTCTCTATCTGTCTGTCTCTCTCTCTCTCTGTCTATCTATCTATCTATCTATCATCCTCATCTATCATCACTGGATGGTGTGGTGCATTGCCCTTTGACATGGGAGACCATGTCAAAATAGTTCTGGTGGTGTAGGAACACTCACACTGTGATTAATAAGCTGGGGAAGTGGCTCTAACAGATCCCAGGAATATCAGTGCTCTCTGTCCAGAAGAGTGCCGTGCTAGGAACAGCTAAGATCCTGTGCAGAACCCTCAAATACAGAAGCCATTTTTAAAGGACCTGAGGTTGAAGATGATACATATCATGCATAGGGTGAGAAGACATATACTATATTAATTATATTATGGTTCATTGCACAGTCAGCCAGATGTTCAGAGTGGATTTGGCATTTTGGTCTACATGATGGTGAAGATGATGATGATGGTGATGATGATGACGATGATGGTGATGGTGATGATAATCTTTAGTTCTTTCAAATATCATTGTAAGTTTTAGGGTTTCTAATTAATTTTTCTTTATCCCATGGCACAGACTACAGTAAATCAAGGATTCAACAAGGCTCTTTTGTAGATTCAGTAACCAAACATTTTCTAAGTCATTTCATTAACATTTTTGGGGCATAATCTGTTCAGAGATTCAGACAATCTCAGACATCATTACTGACAATGTTTATATTGTAACTACTAATTTCTGTCTCACTTCTTCAAAGATCACTTTTTGATATTTCTAAACTTATGACATTTTGTGTCAATTTGTAGGACCCAGTATTAATTGAAATAAAAATCAGGCTTATATTTTTTTCTTATGCTTATAATCTTTAGTCCCATTTAGTGCCACTTACTAGAGTTAAGTGACACTGTTTAGAATTAAAACTAAACTCACCTGGCAACATTTCAAACTAACCATCCTGAAGGTCTCTAATAATTTTAAGATGATTAATGAAAATTTCAGAAAGTGATAGAAAATGAATCTGGCATTATGACTGTTATTAATATCATTATTCACAGACTTAGGCATATCAGTTTTTGGGAACAAAAATAAGGAAAGAAATTTGTGGCACCTAAGAGGATAACTAATTAATGTGGCTTAAACTTTCATGAACTAAAATGTACTTTATTAGATATATGTGATATTGCCCTAAGTTAAAAATATATAAGTACACGATTAAGTAGGGCATTGTAACTAATAGGAATAAAGAAAGAAGTATAACAATGCTTCATGAAAAATACTAATTATCTGCTTCAAATGCTGATTCCAAGAATTTTTAGTCTGCTGGCAAAACTGCAGTTTTCTGCCTGAAGAAAGTTTAATTTGCTTTTAAATGAAGCATATTTTTTCCAATGAAATACTTTATTGGGTTTCCTCAATATGAGGACATAAAATTTTCATTATGAATATTCTATAATCTACATTTTGCTAAATCACAAAATTGAATTGTAACAAGAGGCCAGAAGAGAAATAAATCTGCTGATCCCTTTTAAAAACATGTGCATGTGAAGACCCATCCTGGATACAAGCCAAATCGTAAACCCTTGGTCTACCTCACCCATGTTCATACTACTTCCTTCCCATAGAGAGGTACTATACATGATAGCATACTTTCCACAGATCATTAAAGAATTTTAACTTTTGTGAGACCCATAGTTTTGTAATTTTGCATTCTCTAATATTACAATCTGCAGACATGAATGCAAAAGAGATGGATCAACTGATCTACCAATCAACGGAAGTGTCCAATCTTCTGCTTCTGCTTGCTTTCTGCTTGTTAAATTTTGAATTCAAATTTTAGTTAAATTAGAATTAGTTTGCTGCCTTCATATAATGATTAATATTAAGCCAACTTTAAGAAAATCAATTCTTCTTGATTTAGTTATGTGGTTAAAGGGATGGGAAGGCCCCATATTCTCTAAATGTTGACTCATCAAATATCTTAATACCCTCCAGTAGTTTTCTCAATCATTGATATGTTAGGTTGTTTGACATGTAAAGATATTCTGAAGCAATCAGGTTTGTTGATCATGCATTGAAGTAAAGTTTGGGTTCAAAAGTTCAAAATCAGTCTGTTCCCTTCCCTCCCAATTTTGTAAATAATGTTGAACCTCAATGGTACTGATTTTAAGGCAGAAATAACACTTGGTTAAGGTATTTCAAAAATAAGAAAATAAGATTCTGCTGTATAATTGTATAACCAAATTTAAGAAATCTATCATTTATATGCCATTTATGCTTGGATAAATTTCAAGCTTTTTGAACTTTGGTAATATTCTCTCTGTTTCTTTCATATATATAAAAGACAGTTTTGTTGATTTACAGTAACTCTGTCTTTTTTCTTGCAGGATTAATGTTATCTTCATCAAGAAACAAATTCTTTTATCAAGCCAACTGTCATTCCTATCAAACATAAGATAAGATTTCTTCAGGTAAGACAGATCATAGCTTGAAGACATATTATAACCAATCTATAAAATATGAAGTCATATTTTCAGAACAACATTTTTTTGTTCTCAAGTGTGATTCCATTTTCTTATTTATCTCAAAAGTTAATTTTGAATAAGGTCCAATGTGGCATCATTAATTTTGTGTTATCATTCTCAAAAATTGTGAGAACATTGAATCTCCTCAAATTTCTTGGCGACAATTTATTTTAGCCAATTGTGCTGTTTCCATAGGTTTTCTTTTAACTGTCAATATCTATACTATTTTGTATAAAATTAACACTGCAATTCTAAGTATATTTATGCAAAAAATAATTCAGGCATTTGTGTAATAGGTTTTAATTTTCAGTACATGCATGAAATATTGCATCTAATGTCTTCACAATAAATAACAAACCTAATTCTGGAAATATAGCGCACCAAGAAGGATCTAGTAAACTTAACATGATATAACAAAAAGGATTTGCAAAGATGATCATGAATTCAACGTAAGGATGGAGATATATATGTTCATAACATAATACTAATACAGCTTAAATACAAATATATCTCTTTCAGCATAACTGTTACATGCGATCAGGATCTTATTTTACAAGATGCATTCCATAGACCAGTGATGGTGAACCTATGGCATGGGTGCCACAGGTGGCGCACAGAGCCATATCTGCTAGTACGCAAGCTGTTGCCCTAACTCAGCTCTAATGTGCATGTGCGTGCCAGCCAGTTGATTTTCGGCTCACAAGGAGGCTCTGGGAGGACGTTTTTGGCTTCCAGAGGACCTCTGGGGGGATGGGGAGGGCATTTTTGCCCTCCCCAGGCTCCAGGGAAGCCTCTGGAGCCTGGGGAGGGTGAAAAACAGGCCTACCGGACCCACCAGAAGTTGGGAAACTGGCTGTTTCCAGCCTCCAGAGGGCCTCTGGGGGGACGTGGGAGGCTGTTTTCGCCCTCCCCAGGTATTGAATTATGGGTGTGGGCACTTGTGCATGCGCAATAGCGCACGCGCACATGCTTTCTGCACCCGAGGAAAAAAAGGTTTGCCATCACTGATCTATGTTGTAGCATTTCCTTGTCTGAGTTTTTTGAAAATTTCCCACCTTTCTGCTGCGATGAAAGAAATCAGTGATTAATGCTATTTTCTTCCAAAGTAATAATAAAGAAATGACCTTCAAGAACAATTAATACACTATAAATATGAATTCAGACACATATCATATTTAATAAAGATAAACGCTCCTTTGAGTCACCTAAATTTAGTTACAAGTATATTTCATTGCAGTATTTTCTAAACAAAAAAAGTTATAAATATATTAAGGAATACAGTAGCCTGAAATTCTTTCATTTGGAATGTCAATCCAAAAAGCAAGTCTTTCACTAGATCCATTCAGCTAAACCATTTTGAACATTTTGGAGAAAAACGAAAGTGTGTATCTAGATTTAGACAGAATTAATGCACATGTACAATGATGTTAGAA
Organism: Imantodes cenchoa; assembly: GCA_027560375.1. Classification (NCBI taxonomy): domain Eukaryota; kingdom Metazoa; phylum Chordata; class Lepidosauria; order Squamata; family Dipsadidae; genus Imantodes; species Imantodes cenchoa. The sequence goes on from JANHGD010003155.1 coordinate 39,798, forward strand.
GAGCCTAGTATTTTCATGTCCCTGAGGCCCATCTGACCATGATTCGGTCAGGATTCTAGAAAGTCTTACAAAGATGGCTTCTTTTTGGGCCTGGGGGTTAGGAAGTTAAGGTGGCCAGTGAAATGCTGATTGTTACAGTGCTTGTTTGTTGCCCTTGGTGCCATTCTGTGTATATATTCTCTGTATTTTTATATTCATCATTATTGGATCTTTGGGGTATTTGTTCTTGTTATGCTTCTTGTTTGATTAGCTAGCCAACGTTTCTCTGGCAAGATAGGCAGCCATAGAAATAGATTAAATAAATAAGTGTTACAGGGTTTTTTTTAGACTTTTATGATGCATAACACATTAGAAATGGGTTCGTCATCTGATCTGAGACAGCAAATGCTTTCCTCACTACTGGAATACAAATTCCCTTCTCACCCCTATAAGTGATATGCCTCTTTCTCAATCTTGGTTCTCCACAAGAGGTTGTGAGCTTGAGGGTTCTCTGCAGCATCATAGCTGTTCCTAGCATTACACTCTTCTGGACAGAGAATTCTGATGTTGTTCCTGGGATCTGTTGGAACACTTTCTCAGCCTAGGAGGCATAGCCCTGAGTGGGCCAATAACGACTGGAACCACTTTGGCCTTTACTTTCAACATCCTTTCTAGTTCCTCCTTTAGGCCCTTCTTCTAGGAGATATGATATACAGTATAATTCATTGTAGCTACTAGCACATATATTGAGAAAATAAATTTTGTTTCTGTGAAATAATTATTGCAAATAATTATACTTGAAAATGTTCTATACCGTTATGTCTTGTATTTTCTTATGCCTTTTGATCATTTACAGCGTTGATTATATATAATTTATTCTTTCCCACCCACCCCAGTTTTGTGAAATGGTTTCAACCCCAGAGATGAGTCGTTGGGCAGGCCCTATTATAGACGTTCTTTTGGATTATGTGGGCAATGTGCAACTTTGTTCCCGGTTGAAGGAACACATTGACAGTTATGAAGATTGGTCCAACATTAAAGTTAAAGCAGGTTAGTTATGATGTGGGCTTTCACGTCTATTATTCAAGAATAATAGAATACATCAGTATTACTTTGTAATGCAACTGTTACTACTAAATGGAGTGGCACTGTTACATGTGAATAACGGCCAACTTATAAAAGTTACTATACAGGAAAAAAATATTCAAGCCTCTAAGATTTGTTGAATGTTAGCTCAATGACTCACAAGAATACCATTATATAATATATAGTCTGATTGTCAGGAGATGCCACCTAATGATTATTTGTTCAAATTATTTTTATTAAAATATGGATATGGGTGTTTTGGAGGTTTTTAAGAAGAGATTGGAAAACAATTTGTCTAAAATGGTACATGGTCTCCTCTTGAGCAGGGGGTTGGACTAGAAGACCTCCAAGGTTCTTTCCAACTCTGTTATTCTGTTAATCTGTTGTTCTGTTAAGATCTGAATATTATCTTACTAAGTTGAGATATGCATATATTTTAACCATTCAAATTTAGTCATTTTATTTTAAAAGTCCCTAGTTTTTTAAAGTACATTTGTGGTACAGTACCTTTGAAATATATACTCAAGTTTTTATGAAAAAATATTAGCTTGTAGAGAACTATTTTAGGCCAAAAGTAGTATAAACACAACATGCTACTTGCTTGCTGGCTTGTTTATCTATCTAGTTGACAATATTTTTTCATTTCCAGAGCCACCAAGGCCACTTGCACACCTTTGTCGAATCAAAATTCGAATTGTGATAGGAAAAAACCGCCTTCCACTTATTGAGACTTTACCTTTGCCAAGAAGACTAATTCGCTATTTACAATATGATTTTACCCAGTGATCTCAAGTGAACCTGACAGTCAACCATTACATGGAGTGATAATCATATGTATTATAGAGCGAGCTGCCATGATAGGAAACAGACTGATATGATGGAACAGAAAACTTGTTTTGGTATGTAAGAAGAAAAAAATAAGGATTCCTGCAAGTTAAATCTGAGAACAAATGCAACAGCATTTAGAGTATGGGAAAGAGCTGAAAAAATGAGAATAAAGCACTAGGCAAATAGTGAAAGGGATATTATGCTATCTTACACTCTCAGTAGCTCAACATTTAGTACAAAATGCAGGCAGGGTAAAATGTAGATTGTAATCTATCAATAAATCTCCAGGTGATCTGCATGTCACCAAGAACTTCCAATTCTCCCTGGTTTAACAATGGTGACAGAAAATCTTTTTCCTCCTTAATTAAACTGCTAAAATAAATGTTTAAAAGCTTGGAAGAAAATAGGAGGTTTTTATGATGTGAAAGAACATAAGCACAAACTCCAGTTCTATTACCAAAAAGAAATTCCTGATCTGGGCATGTGTCCAGTAGTTCTAAATCTGCTTTCTTGAGCTGTAATTTTGTACTTGATTCTGGTTGACAGACCTCACAATTCTAGTGAAAAATAAACATGCATATTGTAAGCCTAAATTATTCATAACCAGATATAAGGACGAGGTAGCAAAAGTTGTATTTTTCCTTATAAGTAAATGCAATGAATTATGCAGAGAATCACACTGTAATCATTCATAGTGACATCAATCAATTCTTTTTGGGTTGCAGCAATTATAAATATTGCTGTCAACTGTATAATATACTGGATTTTGTGTCTGTTGACATAATTAATCATTGTGTTAACAGGCATTAGGAAGTTTACTCATTCATATAGATAACAAATATATTTTGTCAATAGTCATGTAACAAAACCATCTTGATGCAATGCAAAGATTAAAAGAAGTCCAATAATGGTTAAATCAGCAAAACATTTCAGTTTTGGGATTGTATTTTATTTTACTTCAATTTGCTGAACTTACCAATGTTTGGCTGTTCTATGCTATGTCACCATAGTTAGATTTTACCATCTAATTTAACGTGTATTCGCCTTTTATTCTTATTTATAAAAACATTTAACATTATTTTCTTGTTCCTGGTTAAGCAATTTTGCAAATACTGGACTTCAAGAAATGAAAGATAATGAAGAATTTAACTTACAAGAAATAAAAACACAACATTTAACTCAGATGTATAGATTTGTATCATATTATATATATAATGTACATACATTAGTTATGAGGATTAATGTGACTGAAACCCATGGTATTTAACATTATTTTAGCAGCATTGAAGGGGAGAGTAGATTCAAATCTGTGTCGCTTTAGAAAGACTTCAGGAGAAAATTCTTGATCTGCTATTGATGAAAAACAATAATAGTGAATTGCATCATATTAAAGCCACTAGGTTAATTTCAGAATAAGTAATTTAGCTTAACAGGGTTATGAATTGAGAATCTTATTGCTTAACTAGATTATGTCTAACAACTTAGGCTTTCATTAGAATAGTTTTAATGACCAATGATCTATATGTAAGCTATGACTTAGCACGCTATAGTTTTTAAATAAAACTCTGGTTTGGTGGCATTGTATACTTTTAGAGAAATAATTTAGTGGCATTAAGTTATTAGAAGAAAAATTTATCCTCATGGATATTGTATTGTAGATACCTTAAATTGACATCCGCTTAATACTTAATAGTTCAATGAGAAAGTATTCATCTTTCTAATTCAGATCATCTTTATGGGTCTCTGAAGTATATGTAAAAAGTACTTCAATTGATATAATTCATGTTTGCTTTATAAGTGTGATAACAAAGAAGCTTAATGATACTGTATCTAACTTAATTCAAAGAGATTTAAGCAGAGTTCATTAAATGCATTTCAAGAGTGCTTTGCAGAAATGTCTGAAATAAACCGTAGGACACCTTGGGGAGATATATATATACATACATACATACATACATACATACATACATACATACATGTGTGTGTGTGTGTATTTGTTTTCTGAGGTTTTCGCGGGTGTTTGTATGTAGGTCTT
>JANHGD010003157.1:44023-57258 GCA_027560375.1 Imantodes cenchoa
AAAGACAAATTCCTTGTGTGTCCAATCACACTTGGCCAATAAAGAATTCTATTCTGTTCTGTTCTGTTCTGTTCTATATTCTACTGTTCCAATATCCTACAAAGACAAAATGATAAACTATTTTCCAAAGCGCCAACTAACCAAGGAGAAAAGCAACCTAGAACTAAGGAGAACATTCCTAACAGTGAGAGCAATCAGCCAATGGAACAAGTTGCCTTCAGAAGTTGTGGGTGCTCCATCACTGGAGGCTTTTGAGAAGGGACTGGATAGCCTTTTGGCTTAAATTGTATAGGGTCTCCTGCTTGAGCAGGGGTTGGACTAGAAGACCTCCAAGGTCTCTTCCTACTCTGTTACTTTATGTTTTATATAATATACTAAATAATTGAAAGCTTTTTCTCAGTTCTGTTGGAAATCTGATGGTTTGTATGTAATGCCAGATGTTGGGAGCACTGTTCCCTCTAAGCTGCGCGGCCGCACGGCCGCACAGGTAAAAAGGGAATGGCACGCAGCAGTTTCCAACTAATCACAGACACTGTGCACCTGCACACATGATTAGGGAACAGCGTGCAGCACTTTCCAATTGCCACGCGCCGTTTTCAGAAGTTACAGGGATCGTTGGTTGGGAGTCTAGACCAGATTCTAGATAAAAAGCAACTGGTTTTCAGCCTCATTGCTTCCCTACTCATACTTAGCCAAATTAAATTAATTCAAGTTTCCACAGCTGAATAAAATGTATCGTAGGCACTGAATGAACTAGCTGAGATGATCATAGAACTATTAAGTGTATTCATTCAGAGCTTAGAGCTTCCAAGCAGACTGGGTGAGATGAAATGTTATCCCGATCTCAAACAAAGAGGAGGAGGAGGACCTGCCAAGTTATAGATTTGTCCTTTTGACATCTATACTGGGAAAAGTCTGTGTTTCGAACAGCAAGTTTGTTAGCATGTTTGTTAGCATTTGGATAAAAATGCACTAGTTAATGAATGCCACTAAATTAATAGATTGGGCAATGACAATGGATCTAATGTATCGCATGATAACTTCATTAATAAAATAATTTTAAAAGGCTAGATGATACAAGAGCCGAGGTGGCGCAGTAGTTAGAGTGCAGTACTGCAGGCTACCTCAACTGACTGCTAGTTCAGCAGTTCAGCAGTTCAAATTTCACCGGCTCGAGGTTGACTCAGCCTTCCATCCTTCCGAGGTGGGTAAAATGAGGACCCAGATTGTTGGGGGCAATATGCTGATTCTGTAAAGTGCTATTGCTATTGCTAACTTCCAGCGTTGCTGGCTGGGGAATTCTGGAAGTTGAAGTCCACACATCTTCAAACTGCCAAAGTTGAGAAACACTGATGTAGATAGATATAAAACTTCCTCTTCTCCCCTCCCCTCTTCAGTGTGCCTCAGCTTTTCTAGCTTTCCATCTACAGACATGCAGTGTTGGAACAACTTCTCTAAGATGTTTAGTGTACCCTGAGGAACTGGTTCATCTCACAATTCATTAGATGAGCCTTCTTAAATTGATCAATTAATGATAGCTCATTTCAGCCCACCTCTCTCAAATACAATTGAATTTCCAATATATGTGCCTGCACTCTTCACTTAATCTTGATGCAATCTGCAAATTTCTTGATTAGTTGTGGTTGTTCTTGTAGAATAATCAAAGGCAGTTTTCATTTTCTACATGCAATTGAAATAGTTACAGGAACATTATTGTCAGTGATAGATATTGTCCATTTGGCAACCCCATCTGTTAAGAATTCAGGAATAAAATTCTGCTTGAACTCATTCTGTGGAAAACTCAGCTGCTCAAAGAAATGTTACACTGAATATGGAAGCCTTGGATTTGCCTAAGATCCACTATACTATCCTGAAAAGCAAAATAATACAGAGGTTCAGAAATGATGTGGCATAATTGTGGTAGCTGCAGTTGGCTGCTGTGCTTGACAGAATTGTATCATTTCACTAGCAACATCTGAATGGCTAATACAGCTTGCCCTGTTTGATGGATGATGATATTTTTATCCCCATATTTTCTAAATATGCTGTATATGAAACTTAAGGTAGTGAACTTCCTTAATACTCTTGCCTTCTCTTTTCCCTATATGGGTTGAACTGACACTGGCCCAAAGTCACTCAGCTGGCTCTCATGTTTAAGGGAGGCCTGGTTTCTAGGTCAGCATCTTAACTACTAACTAGGCAAAGAAAGAAAGAAAGATTTCCCTTCCTTTCCCTTCCCCTCTCGTCCCTTCTCCCCTCTCCTCCTCCATTTCTTTTCTCTTTTTTTTCCTGGAATTCAGTGCATCAGACTCATGTATTTATGAATTTATATCTCTCATTTAGAAATTCAAGAAACTGAACATTACATTTCCAATCTTTAACTACATCAACAATTCTACGAGGTAGATTGGACTGAGAGAAAGTTTCCCCAAACCACCCAGTCAGCTTCTGTGACTAAAGGTGGACTTGAATCTGGATTCTTCCATTCTAGTCCACTTCTTTAACCACAAAAACATATTGCCAGCCAGTGTTATAAAAGGAACTGCTTATGTTGTGATCTTTTGGGAAAAAGAAGATTTGTTGGAAATCGATTGTGAAGGGAATTTACCTTGCATACTCCATCATATACTCATTCCTCAAACATGGTACTGTCATTCATTTCGAGACCATTTTCCTAAAGACAGGTGCATGTGGCAAATTGCCTGAAACTTTGTCCCAATTTATTCACCTATGTAAGGGAAGTTAAATTGCAAGTTGGGGCTTTGATTAATCTCTTGCTAGGAGGCTTTTTATGTTCTGCCTCTATTCCAAAGCCTTCATTTTAGTAGAATAAATGTTCAATTAGAACAATATATTTGTTTTAGCTACTAAAAGACCACCTCTAAAGATAAAAGCCTTCCAATAGTTCTTGCAAAACAGAAGTAATATGAATTTGACCTTTAATAAAAGTTAATAGTAATGCTGAGTTATTTAGCTCAATAAATCTAGAATCCAACAATGTACCTATAAGTACTAAGTTAAAATATCACCATACTCTTAATGATGTCATGGCATTACTGGGCATTCTCCTATGGTTCTTTATAAAGTTGAGAATATACAGAATGTAAGTTGCTACCTTAACCTCTCGGATAATGATTACTCCTGCAATTAAACTCTAGAAGCGGGATGGTTTTATTCATTTATTTCTGCAATTTCTATGGACGCCCATCTCAGTCAATAACTCTGGGCAGCTTACAATTCAAAAATATATATTACAATTAAAAGTATTAAAAACACTTTGAAACATTAAAGAAACCAAAACCAATAAAAACACTAAAATTAAATTAAATTAAATATACATAAGAGTAAGATACTTGTCCGGTTAGCAATATAGCCAGAAAATGGGGCCCTTCAGCAACTCAGGCTCTGAAACAGCCAGGTTTTTATGGCCTTTTGAAAGGTTAACATTCTAATCTCTGAAGGGAGGATGTTCCATAGAGCAGGGGCTACTGTGGAAAAAGCCCATTTTCTAGTTCTTTACAACCAACACACTGGCTGAAAGGATCTGTAGCATGCCCATTCTGCTCACCTGATTTGGAAAGAGATTCTTGAAATAAGGTGCTCCTTCAGGTACCCTGGTCCCAAGCTATGTAGAGCTTTAAAGGTAACCACCTTTAATTGCGCTTACACACTGATAATCAGTGCAGCTGATGCAGGAGCAATATTACATGTGCCATATATCTAGCAACGTTTACTACCAGTGTGGCTGCATTGTGCACCAGGTGGAGCTTCTGAATGGTCTTCAGGGGCAGCCCCATGTAGAGCATGTTACAGTAGTTTAAATTAGAGGTTAGAAGAATGTGAATTATTGTGATTAGGGCCTCCCAGTCCAGGTATGGGCACAACTGACACACCACCCAAAGGTCTGCAAGGCCCTCCTAGCTACAGCTGCCACCTGCTCTTCAAGCAGGAGTTGCGGGTCTAAGAGGACTCCCAGATTGCACTCCGGGGTCTATCTGGGGTCGTGTAACTCCATCCAGAACCAGAGATGGAAGAACCATGTCTCCAGGGGGTCAAGCTACCCACTGCCATTCCATCTTGCTAGATTTGAATTGTAGCCTGTTTCGACTCGTCCAGTCCCCAACAGCCTCCAGACACTGAGAGAAGATGCCAAGGCATCATTGCAAAGGCTTGGATTGAGATACATATCTGTGTGTCATCTGCATACTGAAGATATCTCACCCCAGGCCTCAAGTAAGTGTTCAATGGTGCTACTGTCTTCTGTTCATGTGTTGAAAAGAAAGGCAGACAATTGCTTGTCACGGTTACAGAGGCAACATGGTCAAAATAAAAGAAAGGAGAGAATGTACTTTGAAGAGCTGCTAGCGAGAACCTCCATAACAGTTATGACCATATAGTCTCCTAAGACAAAGTAATAGCTGAAGTATGATTTGCTGTTTGGACCAAACACAGAAATGAATTTCATTCCATGCCTTTCAGTTCTGATTTGTTGACTAATGAGAAGCTACAGGTTCATATTTTCAATTCTCTTTCTAAGTAAGTAAAGTTTATAGTTATCTCGATCATGGAGGAGCTAATTTTATCTAAAAGAAGGAAACTTCAAATGATGCTTTTTAAAATTTGCTATCCTGTAAAGCAAAATTTGCTCAACAGTGCATGCTGGTCAAAGGGAAAAGCTGATAATGATGAGAAACTAGCTAAAAGTGTTCAGAAAATATAAAAAATTATTTAGGAACTTTACATATTCTTACAGGTAAAAGAGTCTTTTTGTGACCATGTTAAACAGTTAATCAGCAGTCATGGAAGACACAATTAATGCTTCGTGGCATCTTACTAATGTTATTTGTGAATTATATGAAACCAAAACCAATTTATGCAGAAGACGATGCCCATCGGGAACAGAACTTTCTGTTATTAATTTATGATAACATTATTTCTAAAGTAGCTATTGTCATGAGACGTAAGATTAAATAATAACAGAATTCAGTCACTTTCACAGTAATTAAAGTGCTGCTAAATATTCTTGTATTTGGAAAGATAAAAGTAGGGCAGTAATGTTATAATTACTAACCTATATTATATTACAACCAAGTAGATAAATTGGTACCATTTTGGTGGGAAAAATAATGGTACTTCATGCAGAACTACAAATCCAACCAGTGCCATCTGCTCAAATGCATGGCGATATTAGTGGAGGGAAAAAAGTCTCGGATGTTGTACCAGAACACCATTAGCCACTCTGAGTGCAGAGCTAGTTCGCCTACTGTGGTATATTTCTGGATAGTGCGTGAACATGAACCAAACAGACTTAGCAGCCAAACAACTACTCTGTAGTAGGACTGTATTTTCCTGATTAATGTACCATTGCCATCCACTAAATAAATAAACCTACCGTATATTATATATCAAGGTCAAGAAATAAATTTCTCCTAAATTCCACACCAGAAATGCTAAAATCTATTTTAATTTGTATACAGTTAGCCAACCAAGTACCTCAGTCCCATCTTTCAGAAACTTTAGAATCCACAAAAAGATAGTGGTGGAAAGTTCCAGCAATTTTTTAGAGACAGTGCTGTGAAAGTTACTGCTGATCACTGAATTCGTTGTTAGATGAAGTGACTGAAACTAGGTCCATAACAGAGAACATCCTCTAATCCTTAGGTCACCAACTGGTGGTCCGCGGACCACTGGTGGTCCGTGAGAAAATTTTGGTGGTCCATGTGGAAATCTTGCTAAACAGCATCCAGTCCGGGGAGCAGATGGAGTTTGCTGTTCATTCCGACCCAGCTGCGGGCTTCCCTCACTTCTCTCTCTACTTTCTGCCACCTTTGCAAGCCTTGCCTCCCCCCCAACCCATCCCTCATGGCTTCCTGCTGCCTGAGCCCTAAACCAGGGGTCTCCAACCTTGGCAGAGTTCTGGGAGTTGAAGTCCACAACTCTTAAAGTTGCCAAGGTTGGAGACCCCTGCCCTAAACTCCCTCTCTGTGCTTTTCCCGCAGACTCGGATCCTCTTGCTTTCCCCACGCAGCCAAACTTTCAGCCTCTCCTGCCTTCCTTCCACTCTGTGTGCGTTGACATTTATTTAATTATTTATATCCTTCCTTAATATTTTTTAGAAATAACTTAAGGCTGCAAACATATACAACACACGTTCCTCCTCTTATTTTCACCACCACAACAATCCTGTGAGATGAGTTGGGTTGAGAAAGTGTGACTGGCCCAAAGTCCCCCAGCTTTCTTTCATAACTAAGGTGGGACCAGAACTCACAATCTCCTGCTTTCTAGCCTGAAGCTTTAACCACTAGACCAAACTGGCTCTAGTGATAGTTAATGATCATGAAAACCAACTCTTTTAAACATGGTTTCTGTAAAAAGATTCTAGATAACATTTTCCTTTCATGAGTAGTGGAAGACACAAAGGGATCATGCTTGTTTACTGCTGTGAGGGAAGTGTTGTTGATTGGCAAAGTGGCACATAATAGAGCTTGAGAAGAAAACCAGCAGGTAATGCTCGAATTGTTAAATAAAATGAAACTGAATATAATCCATGTGTATCTTGGACTTCAAGATACAGATGCTAGCAAGGCTAGCTGAGATTTTGTAGCAGGAGAAACTAATAGGAAAACAAACTCAAAAATGTCTGAAGTGGAGATATTAAAAGCAAAATCTTTGGTTTAGTAATGCAAAAAGTGCAAAACAAAAACAAGAATTAAGATCCAAGGTTAAGAATTACAGTGGTTAGGACTAGGAGCACAAAATCCTTTGCATCCACCTTCAACCAAAAACCTCACTGAGTGACATTCACTCTCACTTTAGCAGGATTGTAATAGAGAAATAGGAAGGAGTGCTATGTACACCAACTTCTGATGAATGACGGCATAAAAAGGAAATAGAGGACATATGCAAGAGTTAAAATAGAGACAGATCACAAAGAAAGAGAATATGCAAATAGCTTGGAAGTGTAAAGATGTTGTTAGAAAGACTGAAACTCAGAATGAGCTGTGATTGAATACCTCTTCCAATCTGTAAATAACAAGGCAATAAAAAGAAACAGTATGGTACCTATTTAATGAAGAAGTAAAATGCTAATAGGTAACAAAGGAAAGATAGAACTGTTTAATTTCTATTTTAGTTAAATCCTCCAACAAGAGACAATTATGAAGAGGAAGTTGTAGAATACAGATTGCAGTTTAAGATTAATTAATAACATGGATATGGAATACTTACTTTGTGTTCAAATCAGATCATCTGTGTCCTAGGATACTGAAAAAAATCCTGAAGTTCTATCCATTGACTTTCAGAAAATCTGGAAAAGTGTCCAACCATTAGAGAATAGCCAATGTATAGTTTGATAGGATCCCCTGGGAAGATTCTGGAATAGATTATAAAGCAATTTATAAATAATTTGGAAATGATTACTAAGAATGTCATTTGTATAAAATAAAGTTCTGCACAACTTTGTATTTTTGTTTTCTATTCAAATCTGGTAAATTTCTTAGTACATTCTGAGACTGTAATATCTATATATAATTTATGTTGATTTCAGCAAAGTATTTGACAAAGAACTCCATGGCAGTCTGATTAATGAGCTGATTCAGTATAGATTAAATGGTAGAGCAATTATATAGATGTGCAGCTGGCACTGAAGACTAGTCATCACTGGTTCTTCATCATATGGAGCTATTGAATGCCACAAAGGTACTATCAAGTTCTGTACTTTTTACAATAAAAATTTGGAAGACAAGAATTGAATTATGAATTATGAGTGGAAAACTAGTTTTTAGAATACAGAAACAAAATGATTTTGGTATATTAAAAGGTAGAACTCCAACCATTGTTCCAGTTGTCACATTTGAAATTTGGAGAACATATCAAAGAAGTTTCAGAAACCAGCTGTTTTGGGGGATATGACTAGTAAAAAATACTTACCACCTTAGCTTGTGGGGTTTTTTTTCTGAACAGTTAGGTACAATTCTGATCAAATAATAGACTGCTATATTGATTATAAGCATGACATTTTTAGGGAAGCCAGAAGTATATGTGGTTCTTAAGAATCACTTTGTAGAATCAGAGGCAATTTTAGAAATTAAGATAATGGCTCAAATGTTCTTTCTGTTGCAGAATACTAGCAGAATGCTTGGTTAGCATTTTTTAAAAATTAAAATGATCTGAACAAAGTAAGCTCTGCAAACAATGGAATGCAATTTAATATAGACAAGTGCAAAGACAGGAAAAAGAAATCAAATATTTAGATGTGGCCCAGGGAATGCCTGACTAAGTTATAGAACATCTGAAAAAAGATCTTGAAATAGGAGCTATGAAATACTGAATTTGAGTCTGTAGCATAATGGCAAATGCCATTTTAGTGTGCATCAAGAGACAGGAAGCTGAGATTTTTTCCAGTGGATTTATGGGAGGAGGACATGGATTTTGGGGGGGATATTCATAAAGAATGGAAGATGCCGATGGAAACAAATAAATGGGCAAGATATTTCAAAACTTAACTGCTGAAAAATCTGGACACCTCTGAGAATTAGGTATCAAAGATTTGCTTTCAGAAGGAATGACTCTCTGCTGTTTTTGAACCCCCTTTTCTAACATCTGCTGTTCTTTCTCAGATTGGAGAGACAACCCATTTGTGAGATTCAGAAAGCAAGTTATAGGGATAGAATGTAATGGCAGAGTGATGTGGAAAAATGCCAATGAGAGCTGCAAATGACACCATGCATATAGACATGCTAACATGGAACTGGAAAATTGGCACTCCGAGAGCAAATACTGCTTGAATTTAGAGGTACTACTCAGTCAGGAAAGCTGGCAGGAAAGCAGACGGACATGGGATAGAGCCGGGACCATGAGAGAATATTCAGTTCAGAGGGAGGAGACTGGGTCAAGTCATGGAACTCAAGACTGGCTAAGTTGTGGGCTTGGGCACAAGAATCAGTGACATAGACATAGTTCATCGCACCAAGGCACCCAAAAGGCCACTTGGGATATTTGGGGAGTGGAGGTGTCAACCGTCCACTCCTCAAAGGTAGGATTTTTAATTCCCCCCCTTTTTATGTTGAATGAATGTATGTTAGTGTTTTATCAATTGTTATAGGAATTTTAATATTAGGCATGGCACTGTTTTTACTTATTGCTGTATCTTACACTGTTTTTTTACCTATTGTTGTATTTTGCACTATTTCCTATTGCTGGACGCTGGCCAGAGTCCTCCGGGAGTTGGGCGGCCTATAAATACGACAAATAAATAAATAAATACTCAGTACATACAGCAAATAAAGACACCTGGAACATCTTTTATTGCCAAGAGTATAATTTACTGAGCTGACATGGATATGGAAGTAATGAAGCCAATTCTAACATTTTTGTGGGCAAATAGCATAGTTAAATGTTCCCCTTTTTCTGTAAACGGGGGACTTTTTATCATCTATGGTGGACATGTGATAAAGCAAAAAAAAAATAAAAATAGGGGTATGATTCATATTTTAGTATAGAAAATTTTGAAAATGGAGATAAAAATGAAACCAGAACTTTTTCTTTTGGGCTTAATGGAAAAAGAACTGGGCAAAAAATTTGGAACTTTGTTATTGTATAGCAGCAACTATTATATGCACAACAATGGAAAAACACTTCAATTCCTGCTATGGACGAATAGTTGCAGAAGTTGATGGAGTTGTCTGAAATGGCAAAATTGACCACTTTGATTAAAGAAAAGAACATAAGTACTTTTGTTTCCACATGGAGACCGCTTCTGAACTTCGTGCTTGATGTGGAAAAGAATGAAACCTCTGAGTTTGGGTTTTACCGATTAGATTGATAGATCTTTATAGAAATGGCTTGTTCATATTATTATGAAAAAGCAAAAAGTTGTGATTTGATGTTAATGCCTTATTTTATTGTAACAGGTAGAGTCGGAAGTCAGTGCTTCTTTTTCTTTCCCCCCCTTACCTTTCCTTACTTCTCTTTCCCCTCCCCCTGCACTTTTCTATTTACTTTGTATTTTGTATTTTATAATACTTTAGAACTCAATAAAAAAGTTAATAATAATTTTAAAAACCTTTCCCCTTTTCCCTGTCCCTCCCATTGTCACTTTATTTCCTCCAATCAATTATATTCAGTTTGTTTTGAGAACAGACTCTTTGTCTAGCGGACTTTCCCAACAGGTAATCTTGGAGCGCTGATATGTCTCACCTCCGAGTAGATGCTCTTGCATTCCATTCCTTTCTCCCTTGTATTCCAACCCATTCTCTACTCCCAGAGGTGGGTTTCAGCAGGTTCTGACCAGTTCTGGCGAACCAGTAGTGGAAATTTTGAGTAGTTCGGAGAACTGGTAAATACACCTCTGACTGTCCCACCCCATCTATTCTCTGCCTCCCGAGTCCCAGTTGATCAAGAGGAAATGGAGATTTTACAGTATCCTTCCCTTGCCACACCCACAAAGCCACACCCACAGAACCAGCAGCAAAAATTTTTTGAAACCCACCACTGCCTTCCCCGTTGCTTCTTGTCTGTCTGTGTGTAGGGTTTGAAAATCGAGCCATTACAGGAGGGCAGAAATGGAACAGGGAGAGAGAAATATGGAAAGCAGGGTAACACCTGGATTAAAGAGTGCCTGCAGTAGTGGCGAAGAAAATGTCATATTGGCATAGGCCTGCAACAGTTAAGTCTTGTGGCCAGATCAGTAAAGGTTGAGAAACTGTTTAAAGCCAGTCTTTCCTATCCCTTCTCTCTATTCAAACTTCTTTGCAGTCTGCTCCCTAACGTCAAAACAAAGCAATATTCATTTAGAGATAAGAGTCATTTATAGTGTTTACATTTTTAACAGAAGTATTTGGGGTTGAGGTTCATTTTAGTTTTATTCTCATTCATATACTGCTGGGATTTAAACTGTTCCAGGGAAACACAAGAAAAAAATAATTTAAACCAAAAATGAATGCAGGGCAGCCTGAAGGTAGCTGAAGAATCTTTTCTATTGTATAAAAAGCTGCATCATTATTTTAGGATAGGCATGATATGAGACCCAGTTTGATGTAATGGTTAAAGGTCCCTGATTAGTAGCCACAAGACCTTGAGTTCTAGTCCCACTTCTAGGCACAAAGCCAGCTGGTTGACCTTGGGTCAGTCACTCTTTCTCAGTAGGAAGGCAGCCATGCAAACCACTTCCAAAATATTCCAAAGAAAATGCAGGAACTTATCCAATTATAGAAGAATCAACCCTGAATCAAAGGCAGAAGATAATAGCACTACAGATTGAGAGGACTGAAAAAATCTACATATTGATCAACAAACAGTTGATTCAACAGATCCTGGATTGAAATTTGGATCTCACTGTTCCAGTATACTGGAGATTTTTATTGGCATTGTTTGTTCAGAATTGGGATCCCTTCTGAGAATTACAGGCCTAGGATTTCTACATTCCAAGTCAATAGCATTAGTACTTCTTAAGTTTTTTGCTTTTTGAGAAGATAGAATTTCTGGGATTAAATTGGTTAAATGTGTGTGTGGAAATGGTCACTGGCAGACACAATCAACTGAAACCCTTCTACTTTTTACATAGGTGCAATGCATATGACACACATTAAAAAGAAATGCAGCTTTGTTCACCCAAAGCTTTGTTGCCCATCATTTTAAAGCCAGTGATTTCTGCTGTGGATGTGACTGTATAAGAATTCAGAATCTTTACATTCCACAGCTCAGATGCATAGCAATAGCAACAGCACTTAGACTTATATACCGCTTCACAGTGCTTTACTGCCCTCTCTAAGCGGTTTACAGAGTCAGCATATTGGCCCCCAACAATGTGGGTCCTCATTTTACCCACCTCAGAAGGATGGAAGGCTGAGTCAACCCTGAGCTTGGTGAAAATCGATCTGGCAGTCAGCAGAATTAGCCTGCAATACTGCATTCTAACCACTCTGCCATCAAGGCTCTTTTAGTATTAGCACAAAACTAAAAAGTTTAGAGAAATCCACGAAGCTGAGTTTTAATGCTGTTAGAAGCTTGACAAGAGCAAGGTTAGATGCCCTCTTTCCACACGTATATTTGCAGTCTTACTTCTTAAAAGCAGGCACATTTTGTATAATCTTAAAATAGTACAATACTTATTTGGAGATAAAACTTGTTCACAACCTTGGTTTCTAATCTTAAAGCAACAGCATTTGGAAAATTGCCCTTTGGCAGACCTGCGCTCTCTCCCCCCCTCTCTCTTTCTCTCTCTTCCCAGAATGAGCAAATGAGCGAAAAGCTTCAAATGGACCTTGTTCCCAACAGTCATTAAAAATGTGTTGGTTTTGGGGAAAAGGACCATTCATAGTCTCTCACACAGTTCTGAGAGATTGAAAACCTTCTTTCCTGCATGATCATGCTGTGATCCTGCCCTATTTGGTTTTGGGATGCCTCCACACTCCAGGAAGCATTTCTCAACCTTGACAGCTTGGCAAGATATGTGAACTTGAACTACCAGAATTATCCAGCCTGCTATGCTGGAGAATTTTGGAAGTTGAAGTTCATACATTTAAAAGTTGCCAAGATTGAAAAACACTTCTCCAGGGAGTCCTAGATTACACCTGCACATCTTTTTAGAATAGGCAGCTTTGCATTGTGCATTATTTTCAGTTGGCTACCTTAAACTTAAGGAGCCACTTCCATTGCTCACATTGAGGAGTGAAGTTTTTTGGCCGTTTAAAGAGTCCTGCCTTTCCTCCCCTTTGTTGGTGCAGTCAGTGACTATAATACTGTTGATATTTACATTCATATATGAACATATGCTGATAGAACTCCCATCCAGCAAAGTGAGGTCTTGTCTTCCACTTCTGTTCATCCTAAACGTTCATCCTGGTCATCTTCAACTGCTGCATAAAGCTAGTGCATCTATAGATGCAGCCCTCTAGGCAGCGATCCATATGTCAGCCGACACACATATCTGATAATGCACATACCTACTTACCGAACAATGGCTCCAGCACCCAATACCCTTGCTCAGTCCCATCACTGTATTTTATCTTAGTGAATGCTGAGTAGGATGCTTGCACACACATCCTTGAATACTGGCCTCAAAGAAGCTCTTCATCCACTGGAGTAACATCAGGAAACATCCTGGCTAAGGAGGATTGTGCCAGGACTTTATTTATTTATTTTATTTATTTATTTGTCGATTTTTATATCGCCCTTCTCCTTGCGGACTCAGGGCGGTGTACAGGCTATAAAAGTCATAAAAAAAAAGGTGAACA
>JANHGD010003159.1:66284-77352 GCA_027560375.1 Imantodes cenchoa
TCTCCGAACTACTCAAAATTTCTGCTACCGGTTCTCCAGAACCTGTCGGAACCTGCTGGATTTCACCCCTGTCCAGCACCCTTTAATATTTTTATTAATTACTTGGAGGTGGTGGTTGAAACAGTTCCAGTCTGATTTGCAGATGGCATAATTTTTGGTGGAATAGCTAATTTATTAAAAGACAGAAATAAAATTCAAAATGGTAGTATCAGTAAAAAATAGATTAAAGAGAAGAGTTATAAATAAAACAAAAATAAAATAAATGTAAATGGCAATTAATGCAAAATTCATTTAGGAAGCAAAAATCAAATGCATGGACACAGAATAGGGGATGCTGAATAGTATATTACAAAAAATATGAATAATGAAAAATATGACTATAAAAAAAGGAAAACCCAGTTTTAGTTGTATCAAGAGAAGCAAACTGTAGTTTCTCATTTCTGGGAAGTGAAATAAGCATTCGACTTCAGTGATCCCCAATCTTTGCAGTTTGGTGGCCTGGCTGTGGGGGGAGGGAGAGGGGAATTGGGTCGCATGAGTGGCAGGCTGATACACACGCAGCCCTTGTGCAAGTGGTGGGTTGGCCCACTCGTGTGGCCCAATTCCAAATAGGCCATGGCCTGGTAGTGGGCCGCGGCCTAGCAGTTGGGAACCCCTGTTCCAGTGATGAAATCTAAAAATTTTCCCTACCGGTTCTGTGGGCGTGGTAGTGGTGGGAGTGGCAGGTGAAGGATACTGCAAAATCTCCATTCCCATCCCACTCCAGGGGAAGGATAATGCAAAATCCCCATTTTCTCCCCATTCCTGGGGGAAGGATATTGCAAAATCTCCATTCCCACCCCACTCTGGCGTCAACCAGAGGTGGTATTTGCCAGTTCTCTGAACTACTCAAAATTTCCGCTACCGGTTCTCCAGAACCTGTCGGAAACTGTTGGATTTCACCCCTGCCCTGTTCTACTTTATTCTGTCTTGATCATTCCTTCCCTGTCTATGAGCTCTGAATATTCTATTCAGTTCTCAGGATGAAACTTTCAAAAGTATTCAGACAAACAGATCTAGAAGCTAAACTACTTGATAAGAAAGCGAAGAAACTGAGAATGTTGATAAGAAAAGAATGAGAGGGGATATGATAGCACTTTTTAAAATAACTGATAGGATGTTACATAAAAGAAGGCCAAGAGTTTTGGAGAACATGGAGTAATAGATTTATCTAGAGAAAGCTAAATTGCAACAGATTGTTAGAAAACATTTTCTAACAATAAAAACAGTTTTACTTTTGAATGAATTACAGAGAAAGAGTAGTCTCTTGTTCACTGGGTGTGTTCAAGCAGATGTCAGACAGCATCTGTAAGGAATATTTTAATTTACATAGCTGCATTGAACAAGAAGTTGTATTGAATAGCTTAAATTATTCTTCCCAGTTCTGTGTCTTTTTTCATAGTACAAGAATATAAATTAAACTGAATGGCAGCTAGTTTCAAACCTAAGTAAATGAAAAGCTTCCCTGACTGACCAATCAAAATTAGTCTTACTCACTGGGCATGACAAGAAAATATATAATATGTGTCAATTTCTCTAGCATCTTTCTCATTTACAATCTTGGTATGACACAATGGATAATCAATATTTATTTTGGACATCAATCCAAATAATACTGGAAATATACAGTACCACTCATTGCTTAAAATTAATCAAGATTTCTTCGAGAAACTAAAAATTAACCACTTTTAAATAATGAAAAAAGTAATTGCTCTCTTTTAACTATCTTGGTCTACATTTTCTTTGGATGTTGCTGATCTTAAAGAGCTCAGATAATATAAAAATGTAACATTAGTGGGCAACATTTTATTCTTTCCACGAGCAAGGATACTGTGATGGCCACAACTCTGAGGATAGGCTATAAGTATCACTCATTCAGCACCATTGGAACTTTGAACAATTGCTGAACAACTGGCTGCTAACTGACCACTATCTGTAGAGCAATGCACATATCTAATGTCAACAACATAGACTACATTTGTCTCTAGACAGAAAACATTTATGCTCCATAATATTAAGCAGAGAGAAAAGGTTTCAGTTACTCTGCAATATACAATCTTAAGCAGCTGTGCCTTATCTAGGAATGGGAAGAAGGAGAGGGATGAACCCAAGCTTGCTATCTCCAACTGTAAATAATCATGCCAGCTCTGCTAAGAAATGTGACTGGGAATTGAAAAGAAAATACAAATGAATGCTAAAGAAATCCTTGCTTTTCTGAGTCTTTTGTATAAGATCTTGAGAAACTACAGTAAACCCATATGACAAACTGTTTTGTGTTTTTTCAATGATGTACGATGTTCATATCCATCCTTTATTTATCTAATTTCATGTGTTCGGGTTCCAATTCTCATATTTGAAAATACTCATATTAAGGATGATTTGGGTTATTTATCATTCTTAGTTCTGAATATTCCAAAATGTTATTCTAACATTAAAGATCAGTAGTCCTTAAACTGGGGAAATTTCCTCCAAGGGTCATGTTGGTGTATTCTAGGAATAATGGAGCAATTGGTAATTGCTTGTTTGAGAGTTGAAGATTCAGTGTGGGGCTTCTGCTAACCGAGATCTTTGTATAAAACAACAGTGTCTATTTGACATTTTTTGAGACCAGGAAAGACGGTAACTGGATCAAACTGTTTAGGAACCAATGTCGTAGGTGACTGCACCAATCCTGTCTGCAAGCTCATAGAATACTATAGCAACCATTAAAATGGTTACCTTATTCTTTTCTACCTGTATCCAAAATTTCAAATATGCTTTGGAGGTCTAGAATATCATCTATAGCAGGGGTGTCAAACTCAAGGCTCACAGGCCAGATCCGACCCATGGGGTGTTTAGATGTGGCCCACAGGGCCACCTGGAAACAGCAAAGGACCAGCATGCAGTGCCTCTGCCAACGAAAATGGTGCTCAAGAGGGCCGCACATGGCCCTCCGGGCCCCATTTTCAGCACAATGGCCTCCTGCAGCTCACTGCCAGTGAAAACAGAATGAGTGGCCCCCGGAGCTACATTTTCACTGGGAGAAGGCTAGCAAAATAAACAAAATAAAAACAAAACAAAAGGAGAAATGTTTCTCCTTTTGCATTTGAGCATGCAATAAGGGACAGGAAAGGAGAAAGGGAAAAAGGAAAGACAAAGAAAAAAAGGAAAGATGGGAAGAGAGGAAGGAAGGAAAAATAAGGAAAGAGGGAAAGGAAGAAGAAAGGAGAAGGAAGGGAGGGAGGGAGGAAGGAAATAATGAGTATGATGGAGGGTCTGAGGGAAATCCTGCCTTAGCACTTGGCCACCACAAATGCCCTCGACACCAGTGACAGTGTGCTGGTCACACCCATCTGGCCATGCCCCCCAGGCCCCCCCCCCGGTCAAACACAACCCTGATGTGGCCCTCAATGAAATAAAGTTTGACAACCCTGATCTATAGCATAATTGTGATATACATTCAAATTGGAGGACAGGAAACCAAAATAAAACATGCAAATTGAAGCCCATTCAAACAACATTGTACTGTGAGGGCGAACCTATGGCACGTGTGCCACAGGTGGCACGTGGAGTCATATCTGAAGGCACACGAGGCGTTGCCCTATGGCAGCTCCAGCACGCATGTGCACGCTGGCCAGCTGATTTTTGGCCTTCCAGAGGGCAGGGGGAAGGCCGTTTTCACCCTCCCCAACCTTCAGAAAAACTTCTGGAACCTATGGATGGCGAAAAACAGACCCAATGGGCCTACCGGAAGTCTGGAGGCTTCAGTGAGGCCTGCATGCATGTGGTGGGGGCCAGTGCAGGGGGGCAATGTTAGCATGCACAGGGGAGGGCATTGCATTATGGGTGTGGGCACACATGCGCATGCTATTGCGTGCACGTGTGCCCTTTTGGCACCTGAGGAAAAAAATCCTCAGGTGCCATCACTGACATAGTATATAGTGGTATATCAGGGACTATGGACCTAAGTGTATAATCATCATCATATCAATGTTACAAAAATAACAAAGGACTCTAGCATGATTGGTTAAATTCTGCAAAACTTTTCATAATTTATTTTAAATATTAAAGGCACTTTAACCATGCTTATCCATGTGCAGTGATACAAAACAGCGGGGAGAAAGAAGAAAATGGACACAAACAATGGCAATATTCATTTTGGTTTAGTTTGTGCATATTCCTGTTTGGTACATATTTTTTTGTTAATTCAGACTGATTATGACTATAAAAACTGATTAAATGAATTTTGGAAAAATGTGAATTAGTGTAAATTCAAAAAAAAAGGGAAACATAATCTAACGTGGATTTCAAAACCAAATCTTTTCTTTGAATTGTGGAACACATATTTTCAGGAAAATATAGCTTTTTAAATTATTTGATGAAATCAAGTATCTATCAAATACTGCAGGTTGGTTTGGTGACAACAAAGACACAGGAGATGAAGTTTAATAGAGTGGTTTCTTGTGTGATTATAGCATTTCAAACTAATCAAAACTAAAAGTGGATTAGGAAAAAAATGATTACATTACATACCTTTTTGAGATGTCCTAATCTAAGCTTGAAAATTTCTTCTTGTTCATGATATTCTGCTAGTGTTAGCCTACAAGAGTAAATACAAGTAATAAAATTTTAAAAATCAAATGGAAAATAATTGCATATAAAAATACATCGCTATTCTAAATACAAAGAAGGCTGTACATGACTTGAAAATGATAGATAACAAAGCTTGTGCTTTGATTGACACAAATTAAGCACCTCCATGCTATTCACTAAAATACTTCGACATTTTACAGACTTTGGTGTGGTCCTGCAATTGTTTTAGGAAATTATTTACTGAAGTTCAAGCAACTTATAAAGCAGCCATAACTTTTTTTAGGTTCACCTAGAACATTGAAAAAAATCAGTCTCCTTTAACAAACCTGAGACAGCTATGCTCCCCCTCCCCACAAAAAATCAATATTAAAGTGTACCCAGCCGTATTTTGCAGACTTTGCAAAAACAATTGCGTCTTGAATAAGCAAGAGTTGAATGTAGAATTCAAGTATTTCATAATCCAAATTAATTCCCCCCCCCACTCTCTCTCTCTCTTTCTCCAGAAGAACCAAATACTGGGTATTTTTAGTATTTCTGGTCTAAAGAGCTTCATATATTAGAAAAAGAGAAGGGGTACTGGAGTTCTAATAATGGTGACACTAGAAGTGATCCTGGAAATCCAATAAAACTGAAGATCTAATGTGGGATTTACCCATTAAGAACTCTGCTTTGTTTGAACAGTAAACCACTGACTACCCTAAAAATAGTGGTTTCAAAGAGAAATTTTACAGATCAGGAACAAGATTTTAAGACTCATCCAGAATAAAATCCTTCTATGAATTTGTTTTAAAAAGTATATTCAGACGTTGTGTTTAACTGCATAAACATAATAGATCCACCATTAAAATCTAGTCTGTTATACATTTCCATAAATATGGGTATTTATAAAAAAAATTATTACAGGTTTGCCACCAAAATGATCATGTAAGAAACAAGTTTGTTTTCAGAGGGGAGAAGCTATAATTAGCATGATCAAAAGAATTAGTTCCTAGTCTCTTTGAGTTTTATGGGGGAGAGCAAGCAAGGAACAAAAATGTTGATCCGACACAAAATAACCTTAAAAATAACCTAAGCACTCAGTACACACTGAAAATAGGGAGAAAATATAATTCCACTCTCTAGTGTCCTTATACATGGCCCCATTCAGAGTCATACTAATGAATTCCCACACAGAGAAGACTGAGTCCTGCTTTATCTATTTATACTGTATGTAGTGACACATGCACATGTGGGGCGTTATGTGTGTCAACAATATCAAAACTCTGGGCATGACCAGGTGATCCAACACCTTTCCTTTTCCAGAGCTTGTTTAAGGAGGGAGGGGTCACTTCGATCTCTAGCTCACACCTGCCATTTGGCATTGCTGACCCTGCCACAGATGCCCCTGTATACATCCATTTGCCTTTAAGTTAATGTTCTGAGCTTACAGTTGTGGCAAATTGGGCCTCAGAAATGGATCATTTTCGGCTCCATTGACGGCTTTGTTTTTCCTCTGTTTAGGCTCTGAGTTGGCAGAAGGTGCTTGAGAATTATTTGTAGCTGGAGGTTTTCGTTTTGCCAGAAGTTTTCTTTGTCTTTCAATATCTTCTCTTTGTTGGTTTACCCACTCCTGTTGCCTGCAAATCAAAATGTCGCCTTTAAACTGCAGAACTTCTTAAGAACAAGTTACATATTTTATTAACTTCTGGCTTACTTGTTGCTTTTGGTTTATTGCAACCAGGCAGACTAATTACTTATAGACCTGCTACGTTGTGGATTTGAGATCTTTAACAAAAGACCAGCAAGCTATTTATAGACAATGGCCAATCTGAAGTCTATGATCTATGTTTACAATAATCTTTATGGAAAGTGGTCAATAATCTCCTTTTGAATTAGACTCAATTAATGGTAGGTGGGTTGGTGGGTAAGTAGGTAGGTGAAGGAAGGAAGGAAGGAAGGAAGGAAGGAAGGAAGGAAGGAAGGAAGGAAGGGACAGTTGATTAAGTATTCTATTTCTTTGATTTTCAAAACAGAATAATAACACTGCATACAAACCAGTCACAGCACTAGCTGCTTGAACTGATATAAATCAACCACTCCGGGGGAACTGATGATTACTAGCAATTTAAAAACAAAACATTGACTAACTTTACAAGATTCTGAAATGCAAAGCCATCTGTCCACTGTTCAGTAAACGAAGCACCATGTCGAACAGTTGTAAAATGCCCAAGGCGTAATCTGTCTTGCATACTTTTTTCTCTGCTTGCCAGCTTTTCTTGCGTGCTCTAAAGAAACCAAAATATTCAAGAGGTGTGACTTAACCATTTCTGAAAGGGCAATTTCATCTACTAATAAAAAACGATCTAGATATGTTCCTCTGTGGAATTTTAAAACATTTTGTAATGTCATACAATTATTATATTTTTTTTTCTAAAATAGTAACTTTAATGCTTTTGTTTATTGTATAGGACTCAGTAATCTTTATTCAAGCATTAAGATTTTCTTAGATTAGAAACAACAGCTTGCTTCTACCACTTAGAATATCAGCTGAAATCATCAAAAGCTAAACAGAATATCCTGTTTCAGTATCACAAGTGCCATACTACAGGGTCACAAATGTTTTTAAGACTGAAAAACTTCAAGACCTGAATTGTTAAAAAATAATACGGACTTCACCACAATATGGCTGTCACAGGATACCCGTTTATTCCGTCAAGGTAGCCACAACCTGTTTTATTCAATGATTGGAAATTGTTCCACCTGTCAGCTGCCCTGATATTAGAGCATCTGACTGACTATGACAGGAAAATGGACAGCTCTCACAAGGTGTCAATCACAACAATTCTGTCAGTATTTTGATCTAAGGATATTCTTACTAACTCAGTTTTGGTTGAACTACTTCTGGTCCCATCCTCTATTTACAAGGTCAAAGCAAAGTTTCCTTTCCATAACATTCTAAATACAAATAAAATACAATCCAACTTACTTTTTCAATTAAAAGTTTCTTGCTCATTGAAATGCATTTATTTAATCTTTCTTTATATTTTTCAAGTAACTTTTGTTGTTCATCTATTTGCCGTCGTAGATCACAATTAGCCTAAGAATTAAATGAAAGTATAAATATATTATGAATACTGATTATAAATTGCATATAAATAAAAGTAGTTGTATATTCTCTTGAAAACCTTGGCATTTATTTACAAAATAATTTGCAGCAGAAGTGAGGCTAAAGAATTCATTTTAAGCATATGGAAATGTGGGAGGACATTATAATTAGAACATGATAAGCAAATTTTATGCCATTTTGTTTTTGTATTTTGCGTTAATTACAACTATATAAGTTACCATTTTAAAACAGCATATAGTTTCTCCTACTCCATTAATTTAGCACAGGTAACCCAATATTTATATTAATCTCATTATTACATTTACCCTGAGCAAATCATCTATACGACCTTCTTTTTTTTCTAAGTCTTGATTTTTATTACTTTCAAGTGCAGTTAATTTCAACATTGTGAGATCAGTCTGTAGAAGAAAAAAATGGGGTGGGGGAGAGAGAGAACCCAGTGAATTAAATGCATATCATGACAGACAATTCTAAGTAATTATTGGTCTCTTTCACCCAAGCAAAATAACAATTTCCCTTAGGAAAATAGAGAAAAAAATGACCACTATATAAATTTCTGTGGTTTTATTCAGAGAGCGCTGACTGAGCACTGACCATAAGCCTCTAAAATATACATCAGAAAATCCAAAACCTTCCTAAAGAAAGGGCAATCTGCCCCCCCCACTCTATTAGTGCAAATTTATCTTAACAGCTTTTGTTACTCAAACAACCAAGAAACAAGTTAATGTGCCATAAATGATTTGTGTCAACAAAAAAGTCAGTTCCAGTCAAAAATTTAACTTTAACAGAAATTTCAGAGATTAAAAAAAATGCAGATGTACTAATGAAGAGGATCCGAGATAAAATGTGCACTGACAGATTTTTAGGTCTAATCTTTCCCAAAAACAAAATAGCCTTATAATCAGAGCTGTGCATGCTGTGCAGACTCTGAAGGAAGGAGGCAAGTCAACTCAATCCCAATCAGCTGAGCCAACCCAGGATTATCATGATTGATGGCATCAAAAGCCGCCAAGAGGTCAAGTAGAGTAAGGATGGATGCGCTATCCCCATCTTGCCCATACTAGAAAAGCATGGCCAATGCCATCTTCATCCTATACCTAGATTTGAATCCTGACTAAAATGATTCAGGTATTCTTCTTTCCTCCAAGGTCCTCTGACGCTATATAACCATCTTCTCTACCACCTTCCCCCCAAAAGAGAGATGAGATCATGGAAAAAACTGTCTAGTATGGTGGGATCTAGCTATGGCTTCTAGAGGAGGGGGTGAACCAAGGATTCTTGAAGAGGTAAAGTAACAATCCCCTTCCCTTAAGTAAAAATAATCACTCCCAGAATCGACTCACACAACATCCTGCTGGCTGCTTAACAAACCAAGAGGGATATAGATCTAAAGAGCGGGTAGCTGAGCTCACAGATCTGAGGACACTGTCCACTTCCTCCGGTCCAAAAGGTTCAAACCATCCCCAGATAACTGGGCAAGATTCCACCCTAGGAATCTCCTCTGGATCTGTAATATGGCCAGCATCCAACTGGGAACAAATCCAAGTTTCTTTATCTGACAGATGCTGTGGAAGTTCCTCTATGCAGTGAAATGCTAGGGATATCCCTTGTAAGAGGTCCTCCTTTTTACCCAAGTGCGTCTGTCTCACTTGAAACAGGGTTGCGGGGCAACAATCTATGGATGCTATAATAAGGGCAGAGAAATTCTGACACTTCACCACTTTTATCACCTGGTAAGCATTAACAGTCACTCTAACTCATCTTTGATGAGCTTGTTCCTTGTTTTTGTTATTGTGAATAGATAATCCTGATACTAGACAAAATGATCCAGTAGATAATCTTGATACTGACCAGCATTTTTTTTCCTCCCTTCCGTTTCATTCATCACCTGATGTTTCCAGTTTAACTATGAGTCGCGGAAACTTAAATACCAAAGCAAATGTTTTGAAATATTTTCAATATTTTTAACATAAATATCTCCTAGCAGATCACTTGATATTATAGCGGAGAGGGTTGAAAACAGAGTGTCATTAAGAATGCTTCGTTTCTAGGTATCACTAGCTTTTCACTGCACTGTGTGATTCACTTTAATTATGAATACCTACAGATTCATTGCAAAGGCACTTTCAGAAATATGGAGATAGAAATAGGGAGAAAAAGATTAATGAAACTAATGAATGTCTTCCGTCATTCATTTACTTAGCACAAAATAGATACTGAGAATTCAAGATACACACCTGAGTAATTTTAAATGATAACTGTTTGGGTTGCGTAACAGGGTGGTCCCCAAAAGACAATGCCGTAGGAGAGGGGCTGTTTTGCCGAACCTAGATATAGAAACAGTATTCATCATGTTATCAGAACACTGGAAGAAATCTTTATAAATATCTGCATTAGGGTTTTCAATGGGTCAATGGGTGACAATTACACAACAGGCAAGAATTTTATTTTTCATTCTCTAAATCTAAAGATATCCATGAAGTACAAGAACTATGAGATATTATTGCAAAGTGGGTTTTTTAAAATCAATAAAAATAAAGCATCTTAGAAACACCGCAGAGGATCAAGACATTTACTTGATTTTTCTTGAAGTGAATATAATCACTCCCGAAGAAAGAAACACTTTACAGATCACTATATAAATACAATAACCATGTCATGAAGGTTCCAAACACTGTTGGACAATGGATTTTTCCCATGGTACTATGTTTTTTGTACAATAGCTGGTTGACTTACATTTCTCCTACTATAAAGGGACACAATGGAAAAAACCACAGTGAGCATTTGCTAGTTTCAAATTCTTCCAGTAGCAACTATTGTCCATTACAGCAAGTAGAAATTGTGTTAAGTTTCGGTAAACATTGCAGCAACTTCAAGTAACTAAAACGGATGTGGGATGAAAGGCATTTACCACACAATAATCAGGAAACATCATTATTGCTATTGATGAACTAAGTTGATTTGTCTATTTTTAGCTGTCTGAAGCTTTATGTAACCGCAACCAAAGGGACAGATAAGGACATCCAGAGAATTCACCAAAGAATAAGTGCTTGCCACTTTGCTAGATTGTTGGCTAGAAAGGATGCACTACCCATGGATACAGATATAGATGGTAACAATTTGTATGGTTTTAAAATCTCTGCTGTTCACTAAAGTAGCTTGTCTAATTTCAGGCTTTTGGATGAATCTGAAAGAAAGCTAATGGTGCTCTAAGGAATTGGTAAAATATATAGTGAAATATAGTTTTCTTTTATGATAATAATGAAAGAAGAAATCTTTTATCAGTGCTGAATGAAATAACCAGGCCAAGAAAAAAAATGAGATGGGGATTCTTTTCAGTGAATTTTTTTC
>JANHGD010003159.1:77794-90217 GCA_027560375.1 Imantodes cenchoa
GTAGCTGGAACCAATCGTATTGGCTCTTGCCATTCCATTGGATTATTTCAGAGACGTGGAGAGGGGGGATCTGCTGCCTATCCTCCATACTAACCTACTCAGGCTTCATGCTCTGGAGAGTCCAGAACATGATACCATAGTCTTTCGAGACTGAAGGATGCCAATGCATAGAGATGGTAGGCTACGGCAGACAATGCTGCAGGTGAGGGGCTGTTTTGCCGAACAGAAGAAGGGGCGGAATGTGAATTTTGAGGAGAACGAATTGCAGGAGGCATTCCTCTTACTGGACTAGACCCATTTCCTCCTTGATACTAGGGGAAAAAAAGCATATTTACTTAAGCATCAACTGATGGCAAACAATCAACTCTTATCTGTTAATTATAATTCACTATTTAAGGCAAAATTGTTGCTTTCCATGGATTGTTAGCTTTGTTCTTAGTATGATTACTAGATTATTATTGTTGTTAATTTCAGCAAAAAGTAACACTAACAACAATAACATGATCTGCCAGCTTTTTACCATGGTTTTATTTTTTTTTAACTTCACTTCTGCTAAATTCTGAGTGCTACTAAATTCTAGGCATGCCTAAACTATACATAATGAAAGTATTAAAAGTAATTGTTTTGAAGAAACAAGTACCTTCTTCAAGAGCTGTAAATAACCTGCCTTGTAAGATTTTTGTTTCTTTGATTTAGGTCTGACTCCAGAGTGACACTGGGCATTTCACTATATAACCGACATTATAAAGTACAATATAGACAACCAGAAGCAAGATAAAGAAAGAAGCAATTACATATTGATATATAAATATATATCCAAACACTTCTCACAAGGGGTCTCAGCGACCCCAGCTCAGGGCGTATGGTTCGAACCAAATCTTTAAGGCCCATGGAATGCCATCATTTCCAGTTCTTGCATTATGTAGCATTTATTTATTTATTTGTGTTTGTTTTTTTTGTTTAAATTTGCATGGCCGCCCAGTCACTCTGAGTGACTCTGGGTGGCTTACAAAAATAAAAACCCAATCTACAAATAATAATGACTCCCCCCATCCCCCCAACAGCAAAATCAATCAGACAAGCCACTTGATGGGCTCCATCTCACTCAGCCCCCCAGCCCGTTGACAAAACCAGGTCTTCAGGGCCTTGGAAAAATAGTGTCAAAGTGAAGGTCAATTTAATCTCTGCAGGAATGTTCCAAAGGGAGGGAGGGAGCACCACAGAGAAGGCCCTTCTTCTAGGTCCTACTAGATGTCCTACCAGATGTAACATTCCTTGCCTCACTGCTCCGGTGAGTCAGTTACTATTATTAAATAGTACAAAGGAAAAAGCCATCATAACTCCATAAATAAGCTGAAACAAATGTCTCAAGTTTATAAACATAGAACTAAAATTGAAGAAATTGCCATAGGTCAATGGCTTCATAATGCATAAGATTGAAGTAGAACAGTTTTATCTACATTCTCTGCAATCCCGTATTGGTAGGTCTTTTGTAAATAGTCCCATTAGAAAATTGTACTGTAGATCACATGTATAGTTTAAAACTCAGAGTGGCTTATCAAACTTTCCATGGGCTCAACTTTATCACTGCTATTTGGTGTGAGCCACGATAGCAATGTTCCAATATCTCAGGGACCGCCACAAACAATAGAGAGTGAAGCTATTCTCCAAAGCACTTGAGGGCAGGACAAAAAGCAATGGGTGGAAACTAATCAAGGAGAGAAGCAATTTGGAACTGAGGAGAAATTTCCTGACCATTAGAACAATTAATCCGTGGAACAAGTTGCCTCCAGAAGTAGTGAATGCTCCAACACTTGAAGTTTTTAAGAAGATGTTGGATAACCATTTGTCTGAAGTGGTGTAAGGTTTCCTGCCTAAGCAGGGGGTTTATTTATTTTATTATTAAGATTTATATTTATATATGGGTTGGACTAGAAGACCACCAAGGCCCTTCCAACTCTATTCTATTCTAAATGAACACCCTTTTGGTTCTATGTCTTCAATTAATGTATGTTGAAAGGGCATCAATAGCACAAAATCAAAACTATATGGTTAAAAAACTGAACACAAATTTGCCTTTCTGAAGCTTGCTATAGCTCAATAATATAAGATAAATTTTCTTTTAACACTAGTGGGTAAATCAAGACCTATAATTTTTTATATCAAGTACCATCTGGATATGAAATAAGCACAATTAAAACAAAGCTAAACTTTAATTACAAATAAAACCATTCTACAGGAAGACTAGCATCCATCAGTAGAAATATATTCCCTGTGCATCTCCCAATCTCTAGTAAAATGTTTGAAAACCTTACAGAGCTGATTTCAAGGCACATAGAGAGGGAAATGTAGGGAGCAGGAGAGAAAGATTAAAGGAAAACCACATAGTGCAAAGGGAAGTACGGTTATATATTATTGGATTCAGCCCAACACTCTTAGGCTATTAATGACTAAATGGAAAAGAAAGCTATACAGTTTTAATACACGCTCCTTGTCAGTCCTGGAGGCCATCTTTAATTTTGGGTCTTCAGGGCTGCCACACTTGGTGGATGGGCATGCTGTGGGAAACGGGAGGGGGGATGGATGGAGACAAGGTGAGATGTACAGCCATAACAACATTCTTTTCCCTGGGAGTCAAGGACGTTCAGTCTGCACCTGGAGAGGCGTGACTGGGGAGCAGCTCCAGTTGGGACAGTGACCTGACTGGACCATGTGGTGGACATGTGGGTGCAGGGGAAGGGACTCTGACTTCACTTTGGGTGCAGAAAACCTGAGGGCCTTTCAGATTCGGGTTTCCCCAGATGTGCCAATATGACATCTCTAATAAAATTGAGCTTTGAGGGAAATGCCTGCCTTGGGGTTTTACTTCCGTTGGGGGTCTTACTTGGAACCCTGACATTCCTCTCAGGAGGTAACAGGAAAATTTAGCTATGCTGATACTTTCTGTCAAACCATTTGTATATTAGTCTTATAATATAGCCTTTACTGTCATTGTACATCATGTATACAACGAAATTGGTTAGTCTTGGTAAAGCTGGGGATTTCTAATTAATTTCATGCAGACAGTTGTGTTAATTTAGCCAGCTTCTCCACCAAACATCCATAGGTTGGATGCCTAATACAACTTCAAATGTTTTTCCTCAGCTCTAATCATTCAAAGCCTTGGGTAAGAGATATGGTTAGCGTTCGGGTGAGTTCTATCTGTATGGAAAATGATATGCCACAATTAAATCAAAGAGAAGCCATATTTTTATCACCAGGAGCCATAACTTTCCAGGTGAGGGGGAAAAAATACAACTTGATCCCCAAATTGCTATAAGGACCTAGTTTTAAACAGGATAAAGAAATATAAGAAAATTTTGGGAGAGAAAACTGAGAACATGTAGTGAAAGGCAAGCCATCAACCATCACCAGGAACAACACACAAGCTTTTAAACTGTTATTCTAGCATAACATCTAGAATAACTTCCAAGAAAAAAAAAACCTCATTATGTAGGGTCATTAAGATTGATAGGATCCTTGATTAATGTTTGCACGCTGGGATTACTGAACAAGAAAAGCAAAATTAAAACTACAAAAGTCTCTACATTGCCTTTCATATGTTTCTTGCTCTCTGCAGGGCCCAAGACATGTATCAGCAAACAAACTGATCTGATAATACCATATATTTGCCAGAAAACGCTACTACTGGTTTATTATTATACTGATTTAAAAGTAGATGACTACTGTAGCAACAGCAATGATATGAAATCTGAAATGCGTTCCAAGGGGCAAAGGGAGCCCTGAAATACAAATCCCTCATTCCAATCCTATTATCTTTTGTACTATCCCATTTTCCAAATATTTTTATGCAGAAAGGATTGTCTATAATTAATATACATGATGAAAAGAAGACAGATAAGCAAGTCTGTTATCTTTTTCAAGCTTCCATAGTTGACTTAAAAATAGAGTAGAAGTAGAATTGATAAGTCTTTTTAATACAATCACCAAACAACACCAAACTTTTAATCCTCCTTTTGATATTTGCTATTCAGACCAAAACCAACTACAAGGCAGGTTCAAAATTGGCTACAATCCCTAAAATACCTCTCAACTATGCAGCTTAATAATATAATTTGAAGTTCAGAACACCCAATCCACTCTCATCTGTTTTAGCATTTGTTGTAAGAAAGCCCTTGTTTTTTTAGCTTGCCTGTTTGAAAGCCAAAAAAATAATTTCACAATTTTGGATTGTGAATGAAGATAAGCTAATTGAAAGAGCCCAAAACAATTATCTGCACTAAGGGCTCCACTGCTATTATAAACAATAATGGAGTGCAATCAATTACATGCTTAATTATGGAAAAGTCATGAGATTGTACCAAGCAGATATACTGGAAGAGAATGGGGGTGGAAGACATATACATTGAAATTTAAATTCAAAGACTGTGACTCTAAGTAGCTTCAATAAAAAGAAAAGATAAACAATATAAAACAATAAATAGCTCTTAATTGGCAATTAGCAACTTAAAATTATTGTCTTATGATGAGAAATCCAACCATTTTGACTCCAATATACAAGGCTGGGCTTAAAAGGTCTTCTAATGGCCAAAAGAGTTGGGATCAATTGTATGTTGGTGGAGAAGACTGTTCTAGAACAGGGGTCCCTGGTGTCAGGCCATGGCCTATTTGGAACTGGGACACAGAAGTGGTGGGCGAGCATGTGCAAAGGTGCATTTGGGGAAATGGTGTGCATGCACGAAACCATCTCCTCTCTCTCCCCGCCGCCCCACTGTAGTGATTCACTTAATAACTGTGGCAAGAAAGGTAGTAAAGTGGAGCAAAAGAACAACTGTATTGTTTACCAATGGAAATGTTGGGCTCAATTGTGGTTGTAAGTCAAGGACTACCTACTGTGCTTACTATTCTCTGATATGACACAATAAACATTAGTAATAAAAGAATTCAGAGCCAATAGGCAATAGTTTTGAAACAGCAGGCAATGGTTTGGATTGATAGCACTTAAAATAATAAATATAATTTTGTATTCTAGGCACTTACTGCACATGAATATTTATGTATGCTATGAAACCATATTATAAGCTCCATTTTTAAACTACTTTTTAAAAATAGATACCAGGAAATTTCCTATCAAATGAAGTCCACTTTAATGTATGACTACTTTTTAATCAGAATCAAAATAAAAGATCATATCAACAGATTGATTTATATTAAAATAGAACTTACCTCAAAATAATCACTAATTTTGTGCCCACGTCCCCCAATGTTTTTCCCTAAAACAAAGTCAAGATTTAAGAAAAAATAGCGGAGAAAAATTTAAAAACCATAAACAACGTAGCTTATATTTCCTAAAAGGTTCCTTACCGCATATTCTTTTAATTTGGCAAGTATTTAAATAAAATTTGCCTAAACATATCTATTTGAGGAAGGGAAGTATGAGAAACAATCTAGTTTTCCCAGATTTATTTTTACTACGGTACTGATTTAAGTATAATAAAGTTCAGCTGAAGTTTGTAAGATAAGAACCTATTATTTTGCTGCAGAAAATAAAACTGCAATTCATGACTAACAGATTTATAATGGCATGATTTTTTATATGCAGTAGCTTACTGTTTTTATATGTTCTCATTATAATAATTGTATTTAGCTTTTATTCATATTATTTTTTCAAACTGATTCTATGATTTTTCTATGATTCTAAATATATTCAGCAGAATCAATTTAGGAAGCAAAGAAAATGTCTTATCAACATTTCACTATCTGAAGAAATTAGCAGCATGAAAAAAATGGATTATTTATTGTTATGGCTCTTACAAGACTAGAGCATTATAGTTTTAAAATATTATTTACCAATTATGAAATTAAAAATGTCTAATCAAAGTCCTAAATTTGAAAACATTTTCTTCTGATACTTCTAAAGGAGTTCACTTAAAAGGCCTGAAAGTCTGTAAAGTAAGAACAATCTTTACTAAATGCCATCATGATAAGCTTTTTTAAAAATTTAATATTTTATTTTGTCTCACAAAATATTTAAAAATATTTGAAGGAAAAATATGAGCACAACGTTAATAATTTACCTGGCAACCATAAAAGTAAAGAGCCATTCAAACAAGATCCATTGTTCAAAATACTGTTAGGATCAATAACTTAGTAACAACTCTGATAGATATCATTTTTGGTATAATATTAATTACAGAGCCAGGAAAGGGTTGTTTGTTTGTTTGTTTGTTTGTTTGTTTTTGGCCGTCCAGCTATGAAATGTGAATAATTAAAGGAACCATGAAACAGAAAGAGACTCACCACAATCTTTAATACTTCAAAAAGCTGAACCCTTACTGAATATGGCATTTTGATCAGCTGACAACTTCCATTCATACTATCAAATTGATTCCATAGTAATATATTTTACCTTGACTACTTTCACTCTGGTTTTCTGCTTTCCTTTTTCTACCCCTCGAAGACTCCAATTGTTTTTTCTCAGGAGTCTGGTAAAAAAAAATTAAAACACATTTTTTCAACAAATAAAAAGAGTTATTAATTAATCTACATACTGTATATATGTACCAAAAAGAAACAAAAAAGCATAATCTATTTCTATAACTCACATATTACTTTTGTAACACAAGACGGTGTAATTACATAACTACCAAGATTACATTGCTTTATTAGAACACAGAATTTATCTCAGATAATTTAATAGAAATACAGAAAATATCCTTAAATATTGGCCTCTAAACAATATACATGTACTCTGTTATAAACAAAACAAAAAAACCCATTCCACAAAGTTCATTTAAAGTCCTTTCTGTTTGTTAATGAAATTATACATTAACGTTGACCAAGGAAAGAAAAATTGGAAACATACCATATGGCAAAGTATGCAGCACCAGAATAGAGGTATTACCACCATACAGACTGCATCACATATATTAAACCACAAGATAATGAAGGCATGAATAACTGTCCCTGAGAACCCCAGCTCTAAAAGTGGACATAATACGCAGATTAGCTTGAAAATAAGCAACGTGTTCCATAGCGACAGCCTCTACCTGGTACTCCAGTAGGAGCCATGAATCTGTGAGAATCCTCAAGTTATGCACCTGTCCCTTTGAGAAGTAAGATACAACTCTTTTAGAGCCAGATACAAGCAAATTTATTAGATGAACAGCAACTTTAACTTTTTGGGAGTTAGTTACAGCTTCATATTTTACAGTTTCTAGATTGGGGTGTTTGTGTCAAATTCAATGTCAACCTTGGAGGTGGCTGAACTGTGCCCCCCCCCTTTTTTTTGGGTAGGTTTTGTCTAGGGAGGTTTCTTTTCTCACTACTTCAGGGCTGACACAGCCTGGAGCGAATGGGCCAGGGAGGGGGTGTGTGTTGTAGCCTAAATAAAATTATTTCCCCTGGGAATGAAGGATATTGGTGCAGGTGTTCGAAAGGTGGAGACTGAGGTCATTTAGCAACTGGATTATATGCTGATTGGACCATGTGACTGGAGACTCTAGGGGAAAGTGACAAAGTTTTACTTTTAATTGGGTGTAAAACTGGCAGGAACTTAGAGCCAGTTTTCCACCAGGAATGTGGCAATTTGATATGTCCCAATAAAATGTTCTTTGAGGAATTTGCCTGCCTCCGAGTTCTTATTGAACGGAATGTATTACTTGGAACCTTGACACCCATTTCACTGAGGGCTGCATCAGGGTTGTGGTTGACCTCGGGGGGCTGGGTGTGCGTGGCTGACTGGGTAGGTGGCCGACTGGTCAGTTTGACTCCACTCACGGAGCATGGCTGACTGGGTGGGCGTGGCCAGCTTGACACCACTCCCCAAACTGCTTGTATGTTTCCTATTCGCATTGGGTAGACTGGGCCGAAGCCACGCTGGCCCTACGTTTCCTCTTCGCATTGGATAGACCTGGCCGAAGTGACATGGGCTGGCCCCTTACATTTTCCAAGATGGCCCCGTGGGCCAGAACTAATCCGGCCCACAGGCCTTGGGTCTGACATCCCTGTTCTAGATAACAAATCAAGACATCTACTGTATCTCCTGCTTGGCCTAAGATGGAGCTATAATACAAGGTACCATCAGCGAACTAATATCTCACCCTAAACTGATGGACAAGCTATCTCAGCATTTCAACATAGCTTTTAAAAAACACGGAGAACAAAAAAAATGAAACTCTATAGCAGCTCATATAGGAGCAGCCAAAGTCTTATTCAGTCATCCATCATTACCACCATCTGAACTGTCCACTCAGGTAAGAGTATAATCACTATATAATTATGCCAATCTCAACCCTTGCAGCTGATCCAGAAGAATACTATGATTGATGGTACTGAATGCCAATGAGAAATCTAATACCAAAATAGCTGTACTTTCTTTATTTAGGTCTTGACAGAGAACATCAACAAAAGGGAGCAATATGCCTTCCATCCCACATTCAGGTCTGATATCCGAAAGCAGATCAGGGTAATCCGCCTCATCCAGCACTCCTGTATCTGCGTTCCAACCACCTTTTGCAAAATCTTCCCTAAAAAGGCATTCAAACCATTGCATATGTTGCCTAGACCAGTCAGATATTTAGATGGTCTCTTCCTGAAGGAGTACACCACTGCATCTTTCAAGGCTATAATATTCCTCTCTTAAGGAGTCATTAACCATGTCCCAAATCCAATCATTCCCTCAACTTTCATTGCTTGACAGAACCAGGTGGCAGGCTTCCAATCCGTTCAGTAAATTAATGGAATCACCTGGATCGGCAGTCAAGGAGAGGGCACAACTAGAGGTGGTATGTGAAGCTGTGTCAGATTTTATTTATTTAAAAGGTTTATAGGGCTGCCCATTTTATTCAATATAGTGGCTAACAGCAGCAACACAGAAATATAAAGCAAGAATCCCACACAATTAAGACCATCAAGGCGACACAGCACTCTCATGCTGGTAGACAATTGTAGAGAATTAAGTAAGATGATATTGACAGACCTAAACAAGAACAATTACGGAGGAAAAATGATTAAACTTTTTTAAATCCAGAGTAAAGAAATAACATTCAAAAGCAATTCAGGCAAGCACCTCCCTAATTCACTGGAGTAGAAGAAAGGTGATATGTATACCATAATCACACTTGCACGATTCTATTGTAACAGCCAATCACAGTATAAGAAGTTCTAGTCTTCTGGTACAGTTTTCCTGATCTGATATACCTGACCTGGGCTCAACTCCTATCCTGGACAAGTTGGGGAGGGGGGATTGTCTCCACATTTCAGAGATCAACCATTATTCATGACAGAATTGCCAGAAAACAGTGATTCGTAGTCCCACCTTAGACATGAAAGCCTGCTGGGTGATTTTTGTTGAGCCATTCTCTCTCAGCCCAACTCATCTCACAGGGTGAAAATAGGAGAAGAAAATTTTGTAGGTATGTTTGCCTCCTTGAATTACTTATAAAAGTATTAAAGGCAATGTTAGATCTACTATCACAACACTTCAGCCAGCTTTGCTTTGATGGCAGGCTGCCATAAAATATGGGAGGGAAGGGAAATAGGGAAGGGGAATGGAAGGAACCGGAAGTGCCAACCAAAGACAACAGTTGAACGATCAAAAGACATAGGCATGGGAACGGAATGTGATCGGAATGCA
The DNA here is from genome assembly GCA_027560375.1 of Imantodes cenchoa. Taxonomy (NCBI): domain Eukaryota; kingdom Metazoa; phylum Chordata; class Lepidosauria; order Squamata; family Dipsadidae; genus Imantodes; species Imantodes cenchoa. Next base: position 87,432 of record JANHGD010003159.1, read on the forward strand.
AACCAAAGAGACACCAAACTTTTAAAATGCTATCCAAAACCAGCAGTTTGAAGGTCACTAGATATTAGCACTAAGGGTGTGGTGAGGGGTGTGTGAGAGAAGGGGAAAACTATCAGCTTTATGCGAGAATCCTCAGATCTGGTTTTACATATGCTGTAACTACTTGATTTTAGTAAAAGAATACCGTTTGCTATGAATAGAGTCGAGGGTCCTTTCTTTTCTAAATCCCCAAGCTGGGACAGGTCTAACAGGCAGGATAAAAATAAACTTTAAAAAATCTCCAAGTGCTGACTGGAACATAGGAGTTGTTTAAAATAAATCAAAGCCCTCTCAAGGCAAATAGAACTGGTTTCATTCTTCAAATGCATTCCTTATCTACATTTAATTTTCAGACAGTTTGAACATAATCATAAGTCATCAGAAAACTAATATTCTTGCCATTTTCAAATTACTACTGTGGTTTGAATCTCAATGCATCAACTCATATAACTAAACTGGGATAGAGGAGAGAGGGTGGTAGTCTCTTTTTCCTACAACCTCACAAACAACATCAACAACTATTCCTACAGGATTTCGGAATCTTTCAGAACAGATCTGAAGTAAAGAAACAGGAAGAAGAAAGTCTACCAAGGAGAGCAGCCTGATTTTAACATACAACCATAACATACATAGGGTTAATACCTACATAAGTTGAAACCATTCATTAAACAGACTGTTTAATTAGAGCATTTTCAGTAATTTCTAAATCATGAAGATACAGGATATAATACCTTCCAGCGACTCAACCTGGTGTTAGGGAGTCAGCCTGATAGGTAACTCATGAGGTGAAGAAATCAGTGAAGATAGTATCCAGGAATAATCCTTTCAACGATGGAGGAATGGTTGGCATGTCTGTCCAAGCTGAGTGACTGAGCCAAAAAGCTGGAAGGGATAGCAACGAAGGGGGGTCCTCAACAGCTCTGACAGACTCAGTCCAATCAGCTTAGATGACAAGGTCAACCCATTCCTGGATGCTATATCCACCACTATGGAGAATACCTTGTTTTCAGTTTTAGTAATGTGAAAATAAAAGTTTCCTATAGTTAATGGGCTGAAAAAAGTGTCACATTATCACAGCAGAAATGCAGACATACAAAAAGACAGACCTCTCTTATTTACAATTCTTAAGGATAAAAATGTTATCAATTTAAAATAAATTTTTCAGATATTTGATCAGATTGGATTGTATCCATAATAGTACCCTGAATAAATCAACAATCTTGTAAACAACATATCCTTTTATTCACCTAATAGGTTAAAACAAGCTTACAATATATGGCTTATTCACCTTATTCTTTTCCACATGCTGTGTGTCTGGGTTTTTTTTACATTAACTATTAAGAAAATTTGAATGGCTCCTAATTTTATCCAAAAATTTCATTTGCTTAAAAAAATAATCAAGTTAATTCACAATGAAACAATACATCATTTTGAAATAATCTTCCTGTAAGTGCATCAATTCTGACAGGATGTGCATCAGTTTTCTCCATATCTTTAATGCAAATATTCTAATTATAATTAGCTAGGAAACCCTCCTAAATGTGTCTATCTTTTACTGAACTCAGTAATATAAATGACAGGTTAGAAATTCTCACTTAAATATTTTTAACTATTTCATACCTCAGATTCTTTGTCACTTAGAGATCCCAAGCTGCCAAAACTGTGGTTGGAACTCTCATTATTAGTTGAAGCCTAAAGAATAAATAAAAGAAATAAAAGCATCAAATGTGTAAAATTGCTAATTAAAATCAAATAATGCATTACTAATAGATTTCATGGTTTGAAAAACAAATGATTATACACACATACTCTGGTTATCACATATGTAGTTATGGAACAAGCAGTAACAATTGCAACTGTTTACAGAGGATTATGTGAGAAATAAGATTCTATATGTCAAATTTAGTTACATTTATATTTTACACTATTTTTCATTATAGAAGGAAAGTTGTGTACAATAATGATAATAGGTATAATGAAATATCATTTATTAACAATAAAAAAAACTAACAGTTTAAAATCAACAATTAAAAATAAGCAAATGATTATGTGAATGAATACAATAATTTAAAGGCTAAGTAAATAAATAAAAACACTTTAAGTTTCTTGTGAAAACCACTCCATAATAAAAGCAAGCTTCGTCTCACTGGAATTTTATCCAGTAAGTTGGGCAACAGGAAAGAGAATGCCCTCTCAGCAACCACCCATGGTTTGGTCAGCAGTGAAGTCTGCAACATACATAAAACAATGTCTTGATAGAGAACCCCACTCTTACTACTGTCCTACAGAAACCAATGAGGATCACACTTGCTATGTCTGAATGTGCTTCCTGTATCAACATCGTGCAGCTGATTCAGGATGCCATGGTTGACAGCATTAAAAGCTGCTGAAAAATTAAAAGAAATACTAAGGTCACAATCTTCTTACTCTCCTCCATTGAAGTGAGGAGTTATTGTTCATTGCATCATTTTGATTAATACACACCAAAAGTGCTTCTAAATCTACCTATATATAATACCTGATAATATTAATAGTATTTAGATTTCTATACCACTTCATAGTGCTTTACAGACTCTCTAAGTGGTTTAGAGTGTCAGCATAATTCATCCCAACAATCTGGATCAGCATTTTACTGACTTTGGAAGGATGGAAGGCTGAGTCAACCTTGAAGCCAGTCAGGATCAAACTCCTGGCTGTGGGCACAATTAGCTTGCAATACTGTATTCTAACCACTGCACCATCATGGT
>JANHGD010003159.1:97499-108770 GCA_027560375.1 Imantodes cenchoa
GAAAATAGCTTTGTGCTATACGCCCTTCCTTCCTTCCTTCCTTCCTTCCACCCTCCCTCCCTCTCCCTTTCCCTTTCCCTTATTTATTTTGCTTGTGAAAAGCTTGCAAACAAAAACTAATCAGTGGGGAAGCCAGCAGGAAAGCAAGTTCAAAGCCAGCAAGCAGGTAAATGACTACTACTAGGTGGGGGAGCAGCGAGATGGTATACATCAGGAAGGATACATATGGCTCTGTGAGAGATGTCACATGGGTCAGTAAGGATGCATGGGGGTGCATGAAAGGTGCCTTGCAAGTTAGTGACAGATAGGCCGCAAATGTCAGGAAGGTTGCCTAGAGATACCTGAGAGTGTGTAAGAGGTTTGGAAGAGTCAGGGACAGCGCACGGGAGAGCAGTTTGCATCAGGGAGGGGACACAAGCAGGAAGGCAGCACAGATCAGAAAGAGCATACAAGGATGTGTGAAGGGTGACATACAGATAAGAAAGGGTGCGTGTACAGGGATGCACTACAGATCCAACGCAGGTCAGGGAGAATGCACAGGGGTAATGCAGGTCAGGTAAGGTGCATGTGAGTGTTCAAGAGGTATCATACAGATCAAGGAAGGGAGTGAGTGGTAGTGTGAGTTAGGATGATAAAAAGGAATTTTGTGAATGGTTGGGAAACTTTACAGAAAATTAAAACCAATCATGTATTGCAGCAGGCAAAGAGCATTGAAACTACAACTTTCTCCTATTTTCATTTCCTCATGAGGAATGAATCTTGACATTCTATACAACCTATTTGAGGTACCTTTGTTGACAAAGTTTTGCCTTATGATGCACTGCTTCTCCCAGTTTAAGATTATGGACCTGGTAGTTTTAGGTTGTACTACATAGATACAGTAATTTCCATGTATTGTTACTATTGTTCATCTACCCAAATCTCAAAAATGTTTGTCAAATATTCAGGTCAAAGCAAGCTTCAAAGTATTCATCATATGAAAACCTAATTATAGTGTAATTTAGTTTTAATAAATATTATCTAAATCAGAAAATTATCTACCAAGTTTGATTACTTCAATAGAACATTAACTATAAACACTGTTCTTCCTAAAAATCAAGCAAAAATTGATCTTTCAAAATCTTAGCCTGTGTTTTATTATCTAGTTTCTAAAACAAAACAAAAAAGGATTTAAATACTTCGACAACAATGTAATTGCATGCCATTCAGATCAAAGAAGACCATGAGACCAATTGTCCAAATAGAACACATTCTCTCATATACAAGAAGTATTCAGGGTTAAAATTTTATTTACTTCTGACTCCAGGTTCTCTTCACTTAACTCCCAAATTTGTTCTATAATGGAAAGGTATCCTAGATAGAACACATAACAGCTTAATTATGGAGTAATTTCAGTTTCTTTAGTATGCCAAAGACTGTTTACACTGACTGGACAACAATTCCAGAAGGCACTGAGATGCTGTTTCTTCCAGTTATCCATTCTATGATAAGTACCTCTTTCACCCACAGACATCTCTACTGGGACAGGTAATTTTACCAAGCAAATATTTGCATGAATATGCTGTTGTCTATAACCATAACAAGCAGCTTTTGATTTTATTACATCTTTTGTGACAAAGAAAATAATTTGGTTTGTTGTTTTCTTAGAGCTACACAGATAACATGGTGAAACCAAATCACTACATGTTTCTCCCAAGTTGTAAAAAATTTATCTGGAATTCTGGGCAAGCCAGTACAAGCTTGACTGTAGAAGGTTTACACTAACCTGCAAAGGCACTTATTAATTCCCAGCTTTGGAAAGCATGGAGCTGGAGTGATATATTTCACATACTATGTCTCATAGGAGAAGCCGCTGATTAATATTTATGTTCTTTGATCTTTGAAAGACATATTTCCAAAGGAAATAAGGAACACAGGGTAGCAATGGTTAGGAATGTTACATATCTCAAAGATAACTGCTAATTGTGTTATAACTTTTCTTGGCTGTGAGTCGGGCAAAGAGCAGCAATCTAGTATTGGCTTCTTCCTGATTTAACCATTCAGTGACATCTTCAATACTGCAATAATGATCATAGATAACTAATGAGATGTCTCTCTACAGTTTTTCTCTGTATTTTTTTTTTTTAAATATTTTCCAAACAAAATGAATGTTGGCTTACCTGAATGGTCGTTCTATGTGTGCTGCAGGAGAGCCCAAGCATGGGTTATCTTCTTGTCTGATTGGCCAGGGACTGAATTGCAATTTCTTTGGCCACGCCTCTTCCTCAGGCCGAACTCCAGTTTTTTCAACAAAGACGTGGATCTGGAGTCCATCTGATACATCGATGACTCCTGGACCCAGGACCACACCAGAACCAGGGTGGGATTGGACTTTCCCGCAACACACATAGAACAAACATTCAAGTAAGCCAATGTTCATTCTCCTGTGCGCTGCTTGGAGAGTCCAAGCATGGGATATACCCAAGATAAATCGATGTTGGGTGGGAAACAGATTGGTCCAGGGTCCCCTCAGCCGGTAGAAATCGTTGTAACACTCATCTCCCAAACGCTGCCTCCTCCAAGGCAAATATGTCCAGTTTGTAATTTCTCACAAACAGTGATGGCGAAGACCACGTGGCTGCTCTGCAAATCTCAAGGATAGAGGCCTGCATGGCTCATACCGCTGTGGTGGCTGTACTCCTGGTTGAGTGCGCTGTTATGCGATGAGGAGCTGGTCTGGCCTGACGCTCATAAGTCAACACGATGCAGGCCTTCAGCCAACGACCGAGGGTAGATGGTGACACTTTCTTGCCCATCATCCTAGGTTGAAAGGAGACAAAGCATGCCTCCGAACGTCTGAACCGTTCTGTCCGCTTAACATATTTGTGTAACGCCCTGCAGACATCCAACGTATGCCAACGTCTCTCACTCAGATTCCAAAGATTTGGACAGAAGTACAGCAGGATAACTTCCTGTGTTTTATGGAACAAGATATTGACCTTCAGTACAAACTTGGATCTAAACGAAGGACCACCCTGTCAGCATGAAAAATACACAAGTCCTGACGTAGCAACAGGGCAGCAAGCTCTGAAATTCTGCGAGCTGAAGTTATTGCGACTAAAAAGGCAACCTTAAAAGTAAATAGTCTAATACTAGTTGAATGGAGAGACTCGAACGGAGATGCTGTGAGCGCTTGCAGTACAACCGACAAATCCCAGGTAAGGTACCTGTGGACAGGTGGAGGCCTCAAATTGGATACCCCTTTCAAAAAACTCTGCACCCTCAGGTGATGCGAGGCGAGTGGTGCCCTCTCCCGGAAGGACAGTGGTTAAGGCGACCACTTGTCTGCAAAGGGTATTTGTGAATAGGCCTTTGACAAAGCCTACTTGCAGAAAGTCCAAAACCTGTGGCACTGTCACTATGGTAGGCAACAAGTTCCGAGTAGCATACCAGAGACTAAATGCCGCCCAGGTAGCCTCATACATTCAGGTTATCGACGCCCTTCTGGAAGCCAGAATGGTGGAAATCACGTCCCTCGAATAGTGATCCCTCTGGAGCATCTCCTGTTCAATCGTCAAATGGCTAGTTTGAACCACTGGGGATCAGGATGTTGTATGGCTCCTTGGCGAAGGGAGACCTTGTGAGGGGAAATCCTCCAAGGGTGTGAGATGAACAGTGACATTAGGTCCGCGAACCATGGCCTCCTCAGCCAGTGAGAAGCCACCAGGATCATCTCTGCTTCCTCCACCATGACCTTCCTGACGACCTGTGGAATCAATAGGGTCAGAGGGAAGATGTACAAGAGTTCCGCCAGCCAAGGAAGTTGTAGGGCATTGGTTCCCTCCACTGCTGGGTTGCGGAACCAGGGAAAAAATTCATGGAAGTTGCGCATTTTGAGGGCTGGCGAACAAGTCCAGAGGTGGACAGTCGAATCTGATCTAGTTGAAAAGAGCTGGGTGGAGTTGCCATTCTGACTGGTCGAGCATTGTTCTGCTCAACCAGTCTGCCTAGGTGTTGGCCACCCCCGAAATATGGTCTGCTTGTAACGAGCACAGGTGAGACACCGCCCAGGTGCATAAGTTCTGTGCTTCACGCATCAACACTCTGGAGCGTGTGCCCCCTTGTCTGTTAACATGCGCCTTTGCTGTGACATTGTCCGTCAACAGGAGGACATGCTGGTCTGAAAGATCCTGTTGGAAATGGCGGAGCACCAGATGAGCTGCTCTCAGCTCCAGCCAATTGATGTCGTTGAGACGGTCTTGCTGCAACCAATGACCCTGAGCAACCTTGGTGTTGAGGTGGGCGCCCCATCCAAACAGGCTAGCATCGGAAGTCAGTACCAGTCACGCCGGCTCTCAAAACAACGAACATTTCTCCATGGTGGGTGACACCCACCAATCCAATGAGCGCAGGACCTATCTGGGCACTTTGATGCGAGAGAGTGAATTGCTGCGACCTTGACCTCTGGCTGGGCAGGAGCAGCCATTGTAAGGGCCTGGAATGAAGCCGAGCCCAAGGTAAGATGGAGAGACATGATATCATTTTTCCTAACAAATGGGAAAGGAGTAGTAGAAGCAGCAATTCTAATGATCGCACCTGCTGTATCATGTCGGTTATACTGTCTTTGCGGTCCTGCGAGAGGAAAACTAGTGAGGACCAAGTGTCAATTACTGCTCCCAAATGGGTCAGTCTGGTAGACGGGGTACAGTGGCTTTTCTCCCAATTGACGGAGAAACCATGTTCTTGCAGGGTCTGGACCATGAAATTGAGATCCTCTACGCCTGAATTGACAACTGAATTAATACACTGTCCAGGTAGAATTGCAGATGGATTGGCCTGGTGTGGAGGTACGCTGCTATAACATCCAGGAGCTTTGTGAAGACCCTTGGAGCTGAGGACAGGCCAAAGGGAAGAGTCCTGTACTGCCAATGGTGGCCCGCGTAAACAAACCTGAGGAACTGCCTGTGGGATGGCCTGATGGGCATGTGGAGGTATGCCTCCTTCAGGTCTATGGAGGCCATAAAGTCTCCTTTCCGGATGCAACCCAGGATCTTGAGAAGCTATTGCATTTTGAACCTCCTGTACTTCATGTACAAATTGAGGTCCTTTAAATTCAAAATGGCCCACTGACTTCCTGAACTCTTGGGCACCAGAAACAAAACTGAGTAAAAGCCCCTTCCTTCCTGGTTCTTTGGGACCTCTTCTATGGCCCTGATGTTCCTCAGGTGTTGAATCTCGGCCAGCATGAGAACCCTCTTTGTGGCCTCCCTGGAAATGGGCCATTAGAGAAATCGATGCGGAGGGCTGGATGTAAATTCCAGAGTGAGACCGAGCCTCACAGTTTGTAACGTCCATGCATCTGTAGTCGTCTCTCGCCATTGGTCGGCAAACTCTTATAACCTGCCCCCAATGGGAATGTGTGACTGCAAGTCACTTGCTGCATCTGTATGGGCCGTTGCTGTACCCCCGGAAGGGTTTTGTAAACTGGGGTTGACGAGCCCTGCCCTGAAAGGACGATCTGTCCTCAGGCCTGTCAGAGTAGTGGTAATACTGACACTGATAGGGCTAAGTGGAACCCCCTGAGTCAGCTCCACGAAATGACTGCCTTCTGTAGAAGGTCAAAGATCTCCTGTCTGCTCATCTATATGAATGAGGCAAAACCTTCCTCTTGTCCTTCCCTTCCACCAATATCAGGTCTAACACCTCTCCAAAAAGGTGTCAACCCTTGAATGGAGCAGATGCTAGCCATCATTTGGATTTGACATCGGCTTGCCAATGGCAAAGCCACAAGAGTCATCTGGAGATCATATTCAAGGCCAGAGCCCTGGAGGCAAATTTGGCGGCATTGATGGTTGCATCCACTGTGTATACAGCCACAGCTATCAATTTGCGAATGTCCTGTTGTAACCGGACATCATCAAGAGAGGCCCTATTCTGTATTTGATGGAGCCATAAAAGCAGGGTCCTGGTGAAAAAGGATGCTTCTGTGGCAGATCTAATAGCCCAAGCAACTGCCTGATTAATCTTTTGAGCAGACAGCTCTGCCTTCCTGTCTTCAGCCTTAAGACCTTCTGCCATGTCAGAGGGAGGAGAGCTGAGGAGGCTTAACTGGCTAGAGGGGCATCTATGACTGGAAGCTGCAAAAGTTCCTCCAACTGCTGCTCAGTGGAATACATCCGCCTAAGCAAGCCACTAGGAGTGGAGGCGGCAGGAACAGCAGGCTGGGATTTCCCTCCCTCCCTGCCAGAGGCTTTTTTCCTTTCCAGACCAGCTCCAAGCAAGTGGTGCACAAACTTCAGCGCTGCCGCTTGCACCACTTCATGCCTGGTGGTGGCAGTTCTCACACTGCCACTCCCCAGCGACTGCGGTAAGCGGTAAGAGGCACGCTGGCTGGGAATGCTCCCTTAGAAATCTATGGCACCAATATTTGCTGGCGCGAACGGCCATGCTGGATGCTTCCCAGAGTGCGAGGCTGGCAGGAGGATGAGGAGCAGTGGCGGCAAACCATTCACGCTGGCAAAGTTTGGCGCAGCAGGGTTTCCAGGCCCAAAACGGGCTAGGGGGAATGTGCAGGTGGCGCAGGTGTATGAAATACACACGTGCAGGGGGGGCAGTCATGCACACATGCACAGGGGGACAGTCATGCACACATGCGCAGGTGGGACACACATTGCATTGTGGGTGCCACATGCACGCACAATATCGCAGACGCAGACACACACTTTTGGCAAGCAACCAGAAAAAGGTTTGCCATCACTGCTCTAGTGACTTCCTCACCCATTTCCAAAATGTATTTATTTTTTTAATTAATTTTATTTATATTGCCGCCTATTCGCCCATGCCAACTCAAGGAGGCTTACAGAATATAAAACCTCATTTAAAACAAGAAAACTAATTTAAAAAGAATCAAATAAATTAATATAATATAATCACCTCCACCCCAACAATAACAATTTAATTTATTGTTAAATAAACAAAACTGAAAATTACACTAATAGTATTCTTTTTGAATGTTTCAACTGCTTATTAAGAAGTAAAGTTTCTAACATAATATATAGAATAAAAAAGAGCACTAGGATTTCAAATCTCCAGAACAGCATTATAAAATTTATGCAAGCCATCAAGAAAAAGCAAATTCTGGCACCTTAATATGATTCAACTGAGACCCAACTTTGATCCATGATATGGTGCTCTAAAATATCTTAGTGGATTTATTCAATCCTTCCTTAACTTTTCGTTTTCACTCAATCATGATTTACTGACATATTCAGATTAGCACTAGCTACAACTTCTCAAGTTTCCAAATGACACTTCATATAGCCATTTTAAATATGGATAGCAAAAGCTACACTTAACCTTCACCTAAAAAAAGAAGGAAGATGCATTCTAGGGAAGCTTCCTGAAGAAACTATAATCTGATATTAGGCGTTGTTTCCTACCTGATACGCCTCTTCTCATCCGGTGGAACCAGCATTCAGACATGGGTTTTCCTCAACCAATGTCTGAATCCTGGTTCCACCTCAGGATGGAGAACAAAACATTTCTATTCCTGTAGGCAGAATTCAGCTTAAACATTTTGCATATACATAATTCTGATATATAGCTTTATCCTACTACATTGATTCCCATGTTCTTTACTTCTTCCTGTTGCTTTCCAATGTTAAATTTTAAATTATAAGTTCCACAAGACAAGCCTGTATTTTTACTGATTCTGTAAACATATTCTATACTACAGAAGCATTTAAAGCCATCAGATTGTTAAATATAACTTCAAATGATCTAAGGGTACACAATAAAATGTTGGCTTTAAGAATTTAAGTAAGCAACATGAAAAACTTCAAAAATGCTGTACACTAACCTCAGTGTCTGATGGCATTCACCATGCACCTTGCTCTATTGTTCTGAAAATCATGCAAACCAGGATAAACTTAACATTGTATATTAAAATAGCACACCTATAGCCAACTATCACAAAGATAAATTCCCTTCACTGAAATTTGCATTGGGTAATAGAGTTTAATGTGCTGACATCACAATGTTCTTTTATGACATTCATATCTTTTTGCTCTTTCAGGATTCACCAATACTGCACGAGTGAAAAAGAGGGCTGTGAAAATATTTACAAACCCCTCGCATCCTGGATATAAATTGTTTCAACTCCTACCCTCAAAACGAAGCTATAGAGCACTGCACACCAAAACAACTAGACACAAAAACAGTTTTTCTCCGAACACCATCACTCTGCTAAATAAATAATTCCCTCAACACTGTCAAACTATTCACTGTCTGCATTACTATTACTATTAATCTTCTCATCATTCCTATCACCCATCTTCTCCCACTTATGACTGTATGACTGTAACTTGTTGCTTGTATCCTTACGATTTATACTGACTTTCCTAGTATGATTAGTTGCTTATTTGTACCCTATGACTATCATTAAGTGTTGTACCTCATGATTCTTGACGAATGTATCTTGTCTTTTTATGTACACTGAGAGCACATGCACCAAAGACAAATTCCTTGTGTGTCCAATCACACTTGGCCAATGAAGAATTCTAAAATCTAAAATTTAAATCTAATAGGTAGTGGTTTCATTTCATCATTCACTGTTTTGAGTTTCCTGTGTTCATTCTTCCTATATTCCATCTTCCCACCAAAACTCCATCTTTTCAGCTTCGGATGTTGTGCTTTTCCTGAATAGCAACATCAGCAACTACTGTAGATATCCTGAAGGCTTTAATCTAGCCACAGTGTAAACACAATTATTACTTCAAAAGATCCTCATTCTTCCTCAATAGATGTTGAGTGCCATCCAACCTGAGGGGCCCATTATCCAACTCTATGTTGTCAATCATTTTATATTTTCTTTCTATGTGGCTTTCTTGATGTGTGTGTGTGTGTGTGTGTGTGTGTGTGTGTTTTACCATTGCCTTGAGCGGTGGTTAGAATGCAGTATTGCAGGCTACTTCAGCTCACTGCCAGGAATTAGATTCTCACTGGTTCAAGATTGACTCAACCTTTCATCCTTCCGAGGGCAGTAAAATGAAGACCCAGATTGTTGGGGGCAATATGCTGACTCTGTAAACCACTTAGAGAGTGCTGTAAAGTGGTATATAAGTCTAAGTGCTATGCTATTCTATGCCTTGTCCTGTGCAATATGAATGGAAGCTGTTGCCAGTATCATTAAAGTGTTTGTCTGTGTCTGGCATCATCTAAACGACTGCTACCCAGTATTGGTGCTTTAGCTGGGCATCTGGGCCGACCTTCACACCTTGATAGTGATGACACTGATGGGAAATATATTCTAGGCACACACTCCCAACCCTCCTAGGAATACCTCGGTTCCCACCTCCACAACCACCACAATGTAGCACAATAGGGCTTGTGGGAAAATGTGTGCATCTTTATTAATATTTTAATTTACTGATATCTTTTCAAAGTTAATTATTTCACTACATGTTCAAATATTATCTGAAACTCAGAACTCTGCTGGGGTGGAGTTTCTGAAATTAAAAATTAGAGCCTAATTAATCTTTAGCATAATGTCAGTATAGTTCATGTTTACTTTATTCAGCAGAGAAAGTTCAGTAGATGACATCATGTCTGAGAAAAAAAAATCACACTAACCAAGCAAAAATCTCTTTTAAAGTAGCTCTAGCGGTAGAGTTAGTCTGGAAGTAAATATAATTCCCTGACCACTAAAATAACATCTCTATTTCCACTGAAAGCCAGCATTGGACAATCAACATAGAAAGTCTTTTGACCAGATAGCATTATTATCACCATCATTTCCTAGAAAATCCACTTCTCATTTTATTATATCTTTATGTATTTGTCTTCCTATTAGAATCCAGCATGTGGCAGACACAGAACAGAATTCACTTCTAACTACAGATTTAAGAGACAAGTAAATATGCAGGTTTGGCTCTCCTTTGGTGGTGTTGCTAAGCAGTTTTCACTTTCACTGACACCTTTTATTTGAAGGTAGTGAAAGAAAACTAACCTATTCACTGTTACTGGCATTGACTTTGGCTCAAAGCCAGTGGGCCAATCTCATGTCCCCATTTACAAAGTCATCTGTTCAGTAAGTACAGTAATGTTTATTCAATGACCAGCAAACTAGTCTGTAACGTAAACTTGAGTAATCTGCAGCTCACAAACTACTTTTAAAAAAATGAGATTGAATTAGGTGTATCCTCTTTATTGTCTGAATAATTCCTTTTAAGAACACAAAACCCTGTTTTGGAGGTGAACCATGAGATTGAAAACAGACTGTAATAAGGCTTCATGGCTTGCAAAATAGGCAGATGTTTTCAATCCTTAAGATAGCTCTTTCCCAACTTAATGCCTCTGTAGATATGTTGAACTACAAGTCCCATCATGTTATGATGCTGGTTGGGTGTGATGATACAGAAATACAAACAACCAGGAGCGGGTTCTTCTTACCGTTTCCTACCGGTGCGCATCGTGATGTTGCGTGCGTGTCCCCTCGTGCAATTTGGCTTCTGTGCATGCACAGAGTGATGATTTTACTTCTACAGATGCTCAGAGAGCCAAAAATTGCAGAAAAATAGAAAAAAAAAGATGGTGGCACGCACAGACTGGCAAAGACGGCACCGGAGTTTTTGCACCTAAATTGCACAATTGGCGGGCAACAACCGGAGCGGCACACTGGGCCACACCGGTAGGAACCCACCTCAGCAAACAATCCATCTGTAAGCTTATAAGATACATTATTATATGTAAGTTCTGAGTGGCACAAAGAGCCATGGAAAGATACATGCTTGGCATTACAAGACAAGATAGAAAAACCTGCAGATGGATTAGAGAACAAACAAAAGTATACGATATCAAGAGAATAAAAGAATTTCAATGGAAATGGGCTGATCACATAGCAAGAAGAACTGATGGCAGGTGAATCAAGGGAGTCACAGAATGGATTCCACTTGATAAAAAAGCATCTATAAAAGAGTCCTAAAACAAAATGGAGCAATGACATCAACAAGTATTGGAGGCCCAATTGGCAAAAGAAAGCTGAAGAAGACCACATTGATCGGAAACATACGGAACATACTTTCATCCTGTAGTGGATAGGCAATGGCTAAAAAGGAGGAGGAGGAGGAGATACATTCAAACAATAGTCTTCTATGGAAGGATTGGCTTGATGGGCCTGGTTCCCTCTGCTCACTTATGAATATCTAATAGGGGTATCCTTCAGGGGTGAAATCCTCCCGGTTCGCTGTCGGCTCTTCTTCGCGGTAGAGCCGATGGAGCAGGCAGCGCGAAGAG
>JANHGD010003159.1:110597-124520 GCA_027560375.1 Imantodes cenchoa
CCCACACCCATTCCCTCCCCCCCATGCATGTGCAGCCCACGCACTGCCCCTGCCCATGAGCACAATCCCCCCAATCCCCACACATGTGCACAGGCTTCACTGAAGCCTGGAGCAGTGAAAAAACTGCCAAACAGACAAACTGGAAGTTCAGAAAAATGGATTTCCGATTTGCCATTTGGGCGGTTGCCAGTTGAGCCTCTGGAGTCTGAAAAACAGCACATTGGGGAAACCATCAGTCTGTTTTTCCCAACTTCCGGTTTGCCAGTTGGGCAGATTTTTTGTACTCCAGGGCTTCAGGGAAGCTTCCCTGAAACCTCTGGAGGGCAAAACGGCCTTCCCCATGGCCGAAAATCATCTGGTTAGCTGGAGCTGACATAGGGCAATGCCTCGTGTGCCCTCTTATATGGCTGTGTGTGCCACCTGTGGCATGTGTGCCATAGGTTTGCCATCACGGGTATATACGATACTCAACATTAATTCACTGATGTGTTCAGTTTGCACATATTTGTTGAATACAGGATGCAGGAAATAGGTTATATATGCAACTACATATATAAATTTGTGGATATTAATTTTTTTGAAGTTATCACTAAACTATGTCATTTAGTTTACTAAACAATTTGAAGTTGTGAAGTGAAAAGTTCCTGCACTTTTACTAAGTAGGATGTGAAAAATAATAATCCTGTAACAGAAAAGTGTGTATTCTTTTTCCATTCCATTCTTGCTGAAATGGAATCTAATAAAATGCTTCTTAAGAGATAAAACAGAGATAGTTGCATCTGTTTCTTCCACTTGTATAAATATAGATGTTTGTTATTATAAATAATATAATGCACTGCAAGGAGAAATTTGTGAGACAAAAGAAGTCAACACATTCTTTTACTCAACTGATATTGGGACTTAGAAATTTCTATTCTTAATGAAAAGAGCAAAATTCAACTAGTATAAGCAGACTTTCCATTCTTTGGGGAATGGTAAGTGGTAAGAAGTAACTGTTGTTCCACAATTCTGCAAAAAGATATTCAGCCCTTTTAAAATTTTCTTAGTTGCATCTTTACCTCTGAACTTAACGTTTTATGTAGGAACTTGTGGTACACAAAGGGAATTCAAGTGAAGAAAAAGCAAAGCTTAGTGCTCATTTAAAATGTGATGTGCCACTGTGAAAACATAATTGCTCTCCCAGTTCAGTAAATTTAATTAAAGGAATAACTAAGTCCAGCTCTGTGAGTACTTCATTAAACAATCAGGGGTGATGGAGGCCAGCCTTGATCTATATATATCTCACAAGCTTTGGCTTGTAGAGAATAGTGAAGAGACATGCTCCACTTAAAGGAAATTTATGAAAATCTCTGTAAAATTTTTGATAATGCCTATCTATTTGGAACAATTTTTTATTCTGTCAGATTCCTAATTCTGCCACATCTGGCACAATCCATTGATTATCTAGCACCTGGAGAAAAGCAATACATAGAAAGTACTACAAACTTTGGTATGGAGAATAGCATGGCCAGCCAAGAGAACAAATAGCCCTAGTATCCTTTGGAAATCTATAATGCTGGGAAAGTAGAAGGAAACAAAAGCAATAAAAGAGAAGGGAAGACAGCAACCAGTTGGATGGACTGGAAAATGAAAGACCGGTTTGACAACAGATTGTCATGCAGAATATTTATTTACCTGGTCATTAAGACCCACCATTGACTGAAATATCAACCACTGGAAAATCTGGTAATAAGTTAGGAAATCCTACAACAAAGGTGTTCAAGTACTGTATTTTTCAGAATATAAGACTCATCTTTTTCCTCCCTAAAAGAGGCTCAAAATTT
The DNA here is from genome assembly GCA_027560375.1 of Imantodes cenchoa. Classification (NCBI taxonomy): domain Eukaryota; kingdom Metazoa; phylum Chordata; class Lepidosauria; order Squamata; family Dipsadidae; genus Imantodes; species Imantodes cenchoa. The sequence continues at coordinate 112,421 of JANHGD010003159.1, forward strand.
GGATGCGCCTTATACACCAAATGTAGCTTTTCAAAGTTTTTTTTCCAGCCCTAACGAGGTGCTAATGATCTTCCTGGCTTCCTACTCCCTCCGAAGAAGTTTTTTTTCCAGCCCTAAGTCTTTGCAGGGTTGTTTTCATTCCTACTCCCTTCTAAGAAGATTCTTTCAGCCCTATCCAGAGGATAAAATAATGTGCTGAACCTGAATAGACTAAGGACGCCAGCCAGATGATACCTGGTAGGTAGATTTCCCCCCCTATTTTCCTCCCCCAAAACTAAGGTGCGTCTTATACTCCGAAAAATACGGTAGTTATAAATCTTCACCCTGCTGCTCTACGCAGCTTGATTAGGCTGCTAGGTTTAAGCCAGGGCTAGATAAACATCCTTGAAAACAGAGAGAAACCACTTAAATGATTGTTGCTGCCAGTCTGAATAAGAAACAGTTCCCATAATACTTGCTGGTGCTTCCTACTTTCCCTTATTTTCAGCAGGCTCTGTGCCCTGTACTTCTTCACCTTGAAGCCAAGCAGTGATCGGCTATTGACATACCTAACATTAAGTACATTAAGTAACCTTAAGTACTGCTGGCTCCTGTCTTCCTATTCATACTACTAAATACAAAGAGTAGAAAATAGAAAGTAGATTCTGGAAAGCTGATGGACAAGCATCAACCTGTTGAGATTAGTCTGTCATCCTCTAGATATTCAGAAGTGAGCAACTCCACAGACATGATGAGGATAGGATTGCAATCACTCTCGTATTCTTAGACCAAAGGAAGGAACAGCCACTCTCTTCCTGACTGGAAACACCAGGGCAGTTATCCTATGCAGATCCATTGAATTAAATCCCCAGTGGCAGCCTTTGTCAACCTGACACCCAGCCTGCTTGGCCAAGAACAGTCACGAGCCACTAGCAAACACGTTGGCATTTTTCTTTTGGCTGCTGTTTCCACTCCTTCCCTGCAAGGGTGAAATCTGGGGCAGGGGAGAGCTGAGGGGGCCTATGCAGAAATAACAACCACTAATCACCTCAAAAATAAAAATGTCAACGATAAACTTCACCCATTTGTCATTGTGATTTTTCAGGAGGTGCCCAAAAAGCTAGCAGAAAGTAAAGCTGAAGGATTTGCATACTGAAGGCTGAATCGGTTTCAAGAATCTGAAAATGGAGAAAGAGATCATACCACACTTGGCAAGAGGGTCAGACTCTCTCCTTTCCAGTTTTGGCTGAAGGTTTCTCTCTGTTTTTCAGTCAAAATTAAAGCTTTCTTGAATATTTTTGTTTTCTTTTCCAGAGGGAAATCTTGACTCCTTTAATCCCTTTAGAATCAAATTCTCCTTGGGATTTTTGCAAAGTGTATATTGGAGTCATATTAACTGTTCACGTTTGGTTCCAGAAGACACATCTGAATATATTTGGACATTTCTAGAACTTTGCTCTGCACCACATCTAAACCCCTAAATTGTAGGGGAATCGGTTTTTAATTGGGGATTTTAGCAGCCTAAATTGTTATTTAATTTGGTTTTAATAATATATTTATATTTATTCCTATTCCTATTTATTTTTATGTATTTTGTATTTTATATATATGGCTGTGAACCGCCCTGAGTCCTTCGGGAATAGGGTGGTATATAAATCCAATAAAGTATAAGTATAAGTATAAGTAAGCTCATACAGCTTTTTTATGCTAAGAAGAGGGCAATCTGATGAAGATTTAAAATAAAAAGTATTTTAAAATATGTTTTTATTTCATGTCTATGGAGATTCTCAGTCATCCAGGTCATGCTGGTCCCAAAGGTGCTTTTTCATGTCTATGTAGATTCTCAGTCATCGAGGTTATGGTTGTCCCAAAGGTGCTTTTTCAAGAGATAACTGGAGTTTCTGGTTTTTTTCTTTGAAGACGTTTTGCTTCTTATCCAAGAAGCTTTTTCAGCTCTGACTGGATGATAGGGAATGGAATGATTTATACTCCTTGCAGACATTTGCATTCTTTTAGCGAGTCTTTAAAGCTGGTGGTTTACCTGTGTCATCAGGGTCGCCTGAGTGGTGCAAATAGGTGTGGAACCTTCTTGGAACTTGGGTAAAAAAAACAACCACTTCATAAACACATGGCACAACATAGGAGAACAAACCCATCAGAACCAGATTGAGCAGTCCATCTGCATTTAAAAGACAAAGCTGTTGCTATTGAAGACAGCAAAGTCCACATTTTGGATAGAGAGAATATCTGGTTTGAAAGAGGGGTCAAAGAGGCCATCTATGTCAAAATTGAATAGCCCTCTCTCAACAGAGGGGAGGGATACAACATCTGTCAAGTCTACAACACAGTCCCTTCAACAGTTCCAAGAAGGCTCCACACCCATTTGCACCACTCAGGTGACCCTGATAACACAGATAAACCTCCAGATGCCCTTAACTATGCTAAAAGACCATGCAAATGACCAGCTGTCTGCCAGGAGTATAAATACTTCCATTCCCTATCATCCAGTCAGAGCTGAAGAAGCTTCTTGGATAAGAAGCGAAATGTCTTCAAAGAAAAACCAGAAAGTCCAGTTGCCTCTTTAAAAAGTACCTTTGAGCTTCTTTTCATGTTTTGAATTTCAACATTTATCAAATATAGGCTATTGATTACTTTTAAAAAACTAGAGATTATAATAATCTTCTTGCCAATTTTATTCACAATTAAATTTATGCTTCTGATTGACTGATTTTTTAAATCTTCAATGAAACCTTAGATATTCTGAGAAAGATTAATAAATAACTTTAATCCTGTTCATATGCCTAATCATGTATTTTAGCTATAGCTGATTTCTAGCCTGGACCCTAAGCACATTTAAAATTGATGCTGCTCTTTCAGCTTTAGTTTTTATTCTTTTAATATGTATTTTTGCATAATAATGCAAAAATCTTTTTTGAAAATAATTATTTTAATATAATTATTGGGTCACAGAAGTTTCCTAAACTTCAATAATCAAACTTTTTTCTGTAAGTTTTTATATTTTGGATAATACTGATGATATGTTTCTATGAGTCATGGTAGCACAGTGGTCAGAGTGCAGTACTGCAGGCTACTTCTGCTGCCTGCCTGCAATTTGGCAGTTCACCAGGCTCAAGGTTGACTCAGCCTTCCATCCTTCCAAGGTGGGTAAAATGAGGACCCAAATTGTTGGGGGCAATATGCTGATTCTGTAAGCCACTTAGAGAGGGCTGTAAAGCACTGTGAAGTGATAAATAAGTTTATTGCTATTGCTATGCTTCTTTCTAAGTTGTTTCTTTCTTGCTTCTTAACATCATGGTTTTTGGTTATTTTAATGGAGCATTTGTTAACCTGACAGTGAAGAAGTGGAATGATTGGTTTTCTAAAATTCTTGGCAGTAAATTAAATATAAATTGAAATTTTTAGCTATTTGTAATTAAATGCCTAGTTCCCCAGACAACTCATAAAAAGAGACAAACAATGAATCTTGCATGCATTTTTTGGATTCCATCTTTAAAAAAAGATGCTTCCTGAGAACAGAAAGTTAGTTGCTTCCGGAGAAGTGACTTCTTGTCCCAAATCATCTACTCTTTCTGCCTTTTGGGGTGGACCTCTCCTGCTACCATGTCCCCAGCTATTCCCAGTAATTGTCATAGAGATATAATGCCAGAAAATGAAAGAGTAGGCATTACTGCTGTGCATTTTGGTTTTATTAACAAATTGGTGGCCATTTCTGAGATAGAAAAAGAGATTTTACAGATCTTTGCCAAAGATATATATATCTCATATATATATATATGAGATGGGAGGCCATATACATTTATTAAATTAAAGTAATAAATTCCTGCTCTGTTATGCTAGATGGTACCAGAACAACTATCCTCTAGCCCTTAAGAACACAAAAAAACGACACTAGTGTAAAAACTGGGACCCCACTGGCATGATGTTGGCCTCTTTTGGTGACCTAATTTATGCCATACAAGGAAGGAAAACTTAATGGGTTCACCAAGCTTTTTCCTCCCTGCTGTCAAATCTCATCAGCTGACAGGAAGCATCCACCTATCACTCTCCTAAATGTTGAAAAGCTAGGGGTGATGGAGGAAATGAATTCTGACATATGATGAGCCATTCCTTACAACACCCCTGATTTTACACTAGTGCTTTTTACAAGATCATTCTACATCAAAGTCATCCAAACATTAAATATATGTTCAGAAATAGATGAATAGTGCTTAACCCCATGTTTCTTCTGGAACAGCATTACACTTTCTTCAAAAGGAGCCCAAACAATAGCTGATTAGTATGGGACTAAGCCACCTTACAACTACCATAACAACTTTCTGAGCCAACCAAGAGACTGGCGGATAAGTGGGGGATGGGGAGAGCCAAGTTTGAAAAAGCTGAACTGTCCCCCAACTCAGAGTACCCTATGTTGAATAAGAGGAAAAACATTACTGCACTTTATACCAATGTGATTAAGGGTGAATCTCAAATGCAGTCTCATGAGTAAACATGAGAAGGAAGAAGTTTGCAGAAATCTCAAAAGAAGATTAATGAATAACTGTAATGCAAATATATCCATATATTCAGTGGCAGAACAGATCTCTGAAAAACTTCTGCAATCTTGGAAAAAAGGATTTTCTTGAAATCTTGGAGAGATGATTCATATAACTTTGCTGAATTAAAATGCTCCCCATTCATCTTTGAATCAGCCTCAAACAATGAGCCACGGACATTGTTGTCCCCTTGCTAATCCCAATTCTGCCTCTGCTGTTGTGTCTATTCTGCCTCAAACAGGATTAACCTGATTTGTAAGTGTGCCAGTAATTATAGATAAACTGAATGAGTTTTGGCTTTGGTGTCAGCCCGGAAACTTCCAGTGGGTGCCACTGGACCAGGAATAAGGTGGGCTTGATTTCACATTTTGGCCAGAGATCCTCTCGAATGGTTTTCCTATCTCTTCCCATAATTCATTTTGGTACATGTGAAGTTAAAATAATGTGAAATAAATAAAGAAGCATCAGGGGAGACATCAAGGTAGAAACACTTCAGAAAGGAGGGATGCAGACAATGGTTGTACAATTATTGTGTTTTTTTTTCATTTTTAAAAATTTTTTCTCCACAAACTCCATCCATCCATTAATAAACACATACCTTGAAATAATCTCCCTTCACTTCCTATTTCCTCTTCCTCTTTTACCTTCTCCTGAGTGCTACTCCTCCTTACTCATATCATAATTGACAGACTGATGTTTTCTTCCCAATTTTAATCTAACGGTGCTCCCTCCTCAAATTGTTATTCTTATTACTTTGTATCATTCTATATTTATTAGTCTGTATTTTAAATAAATCAACCTAATGCCATATTATGGGTATGCATTATTTCCCTAGTGCTACCTCCTATAAAAAATCTAGTTTTGTCATCTGGGAACCCCACTAATTAATTTCTGATTATTTTACCAAATTAACCGCTGTAACTTAACTTCTCAGCCATTTATTAATTCTCCAGCTTCTTGAATTCAAGCCATAATGCTTCCTCCTCTTCCTTGAATTCTTAATCATCCTTCGTTTTTCTTAACCCCTATTTTAACTCCCTAGAAAATCAACATTCAATTACATAATTTGATAAAAAGAAATGTTAATTGATAATTTCAATTTTCACATTAAATCCTTTGAGTTATTTCATAACATAAACTTTTACTTGTATCATTTATAAGCCGATATTAATCCTTAATAAATTCTTTAAATATCATTTCAAATTTAAGGCTTATAAAAAAAGGAGGGAAATAGTAGTTATTCAAATTCATAAATTTTCACATTATACCTTATTTCATACTTTTTTGTTATGCTCTATTTCCCCTTTGATAATACCAATTGTATATTAAACTTCAATTTACATTTTTATCTAGCAAAACAAGCTTATATCAGTCTATAATTACCGTTCCCCATAAACTATCATTTATTTACACATATACTTATTTCATATTTCATCAACTACTATCAATCATAAACTACTATTATATAATAGTGGGGAAAATATTCCTCTCTTTCCCTTAAAAAGAAGCAAAAATCATCTATTTTCTTTAAGCTTGCCTTTTCCTGTCCTTAGCTTCTCTTTTTTTCTCTTTCTTTTACAATTTCTATTCCACTCTCCTTTTACCTTTTTTATGTTTATTAATTTTATAAATTTTCCTTCAATCCTTCTTAATCCCTTCCCATCTCCTCTTTTTTTTATTTGTCGTGTCAAATATCCATCTCCTTGCTTATTTCTTTTTCCATCACTGTTAAGCCCAGTGGAATAATCATAAATTTCAATATTTTCATTAAACTGTCCATTTTCAATATCTTCTTCTATTTTTCCGCTGTCAAGTTCAAAGTCTTCTTCTACCTGCTTTTCTTCTTTGATTTTCTTTTCCTTTTTGCTGCCTTTCTGTTCTAGTTCATTTTCTCTCTTTATCATTGTAGTTTGGAAATCCTTATTGTCATCTTGTATTTTTATTTTATTTTAATTCCATCTGCAAATTCTGAAACAATTTTTTTAACTTCTTTTAATTCTTCACAACAGTCCTTCAAAAGAGCTATCAATTCTTCATAGTCACTTACTTCCATGTTAACCAAGTCACAATTCATAAGCTTTCGCAATAAATCCAGCTGTCAAGAAATATTTCTCATGAACTAATTCTGCAGCGTTTTGGGGTACAAAACGCTGCAGAATCAGGACAAAAAAAATTAAGTTCAGCACATTGTATCTATGAAGAATGAAAATATCTGCACACTTTCCCTCCATGCATAGCAACCACTGAAAATAAAAATATAATAGTCCCAATTAGACCAATATAATAGTCCCAATCTTTTAACTAAGCAAAGATCATCAATCAACCTAGCAAGCTTTCTTCACTTGGAACAAAGTTTAAAAGGGCAATCATGAAGAATTTAAACAACCTATGATTTGTTCATGTCTACCAATGTTGGGAGAAACAAGCAGTGAGCCAGTGGTCCTTCATGAGCTTCAAGTGCATAATAAAAGTCCACTAAGTTGTAATAAGAATGGGAAGAAAATGTTAAGAGTTTGACCTTTTTTGTGTATAAGAATATGGAAGCATAAGACACTTATCATCCATACAGGAAATGGGCAATCAACTGTTTAGTTTGGCATTATGCTTGTTTGCAACAAAGCTAATTATCAAACCTAGCTATGTCTGAAAGACTTCAAATGAGTCCCAAACAGGAGCCTAATTCAAGCAAGTAAAATCAGGAGGTCTAGAAATTATTGCCAAGTGCCTTGCTTGAGGAGGCTACCAAAGTACTAGAAGCTGCATCTATCAAGTATAAGAACTGTCGCAATAGAAAGTACATTGAGTAAAATAAAGTGCATATATTTCTGTGAAAAGAAATAATCACAGGATATATTTTAAATGTAAATGACTATACTCTTGTTTTTCATTAAGAAAAAAATATGAAAATATGCTGTTCTGTAGATCCAAACTCTGTATACCACAATTAGCCAAAATTGTTTTGAGAGCCCATTCTGAGTTCCAATGTCATTATAATTGTCCACAATTCAAATTATGCTGCATCGCATCAGTGAATTTGATTCAGATTTAAGTATAAGCGAAGACACTAACCATTCTATATTCTATAACCCTTATCTGGCAGGCAACCTAAACAAGGTAGGTGCTTGTTTACAAAAAAGCAACCTGAAAAACAATTTATAGAATTTAGTGAGATAGGTTTTAACATTTTAAAGAGAAAATCATATGCCTAAGATATAGGAAGATTTTTCCATAAAAAGTGATCATGAAAGTAGATTTACTTGCTATATAACTTGGGTTTTCAAGCTAAATAACAACACACAATATACTAAACCATTAAATATTATTTACAAATCACAATGGATGGGTTCACAAGACTCTAATTTCACAAGTCAAAACTAACCAAGTTATATATCAGCTTAGTGCACTGTATGATTCAACCAACATTTTGCTTAAATAGATTTTGCCAATTCCTGATAATAAATTAAAGGCATTCATGTGACTCCATACATAGATTATAGGAGACTACTGCAATATAAAGTTTAATGAAGAAATTTATCTAGTAATCACAACACAATAAATATGTCCAAGTTTAAATTCAAGATAAAAAGATTTTTAAACCATTCTAAGGTACACTGATCATTTTAGTGTTACACGTTTTTGAATGTCAATTATAACTGAACAATAACAATAGTTAAATCTTTCAACCAATAACTATATACCAGATCCCAAAGCAAACCACAGCTTACTACAGTTCATTAATCCCCACCTCCTAGTCCTTTATGATCAGCAGTACTCCAAAAAACTTTGCTTTGCCTGCACTCTTTTTTTTTTGGGGAGGGGGGGGCAAATGTCTTTCTTTTGCAAGCATCAACTAATGTAGCCTGTGATGGTCTGGTTGGCTGAAGCCACCTCCATGACAATTTGGATAAGGACAGATTTGTTCTTCCCTCTATCCCCTTTGTTTGCAAAACAAAATCATTGCATGTCCATGGGGAATGAAAATAAAGTGGGCGCAGCAAAGTCTTCTGATACTCATGCAATCTACGTGGATTTCCCACTGGACTAGTGATTGCTTAACCACAAATTACTATTACTCCTGATTTAGTTGACACACTCAAATAATCAACATACAATAAGGTTATACACTATGGTTAAGAAAAAGTAAGTAAATCACAATCTAATCTGTGCTTGAGGTTCATGTACCATGTTAAGGCTAACTAAAGCACAGCCTAGCTTATCGTGTGACCTTTGGTTACAGGATACAATTCAGATACCACATCCTAGTCATTCAAAAGGACCCTACAGTTGTACCATTTTGCCATGTATCTGTGAACACAATCTGTGGTTCTAGTATTACAACATCTTGTCAGCTTCTAACCTCCAAATCAGTCTGGAAATACAGGGCAAGGAGTAGCCTTTGAAAAACATGTAAAGTCAAAAACTCCAGCTTTTAACCTGCTATGAAAGAACAAAATTTGTTACCATTAATAATCTTGCTTTCAGATTCTCATTAAAGTAAACTTAAGATGGTGTTGTGGATACGATACAGTATATAAGATGATACTGCATAATTATTAACTTGGCTTTTTGCTTAATATGTCACAAACACAATAGGAAAAACACATATTTTGTATTTTTCCAAAGCATTAATATGGTTACATTTTCTATCTATCTAGTCAATTACCCAATGACTGGCTATGTACAGCCTACTAAGTAAAAAATAACATTATGAACTAGTCATATAAATTATTTTCTTTGTGTGTTAAATATGTGTAAGTCATGAAATTCATTCACATAGGTTTAGAGCAGCACTTACATCCACTCAAAGATGCCCAAACTCAGCAAACTTTTTAATTATTAATTACAAATGTACTAATTTTGAAATAGTGAAAGTTCCTTCACATATTTAAATTTTATTCTTTTTGAAATTATTGTAAATTTGTAAGTTTACTCTTTTATTTAAAGAAATATTCATCATCAGAAGCTGCCAAACAATATCTTTTTAAGTTTTTACAATTAAATACTGCCTAGCAGTGAGAATCAACTTAATAATAAAAGTTGATTCTCTTTGCTAGGCAGTATCTAATTGTAAAAACCTTTACTATTATCATCATCCCAAAATGCCAATGACTGAAGAGGTGGCATGTTTTCATCTCTCACCTATCTCAGCAACTTGTGGTCTTGCAGATCAAAGACAATAAATATACATACAGAAATACAGGTAGTCCTTGACTTACAACCATTCGTTTAGTGACCATTTGAAATTACAACAGCACTGAAAAAAGTGACATGACCATTTTTCACACTTACGACCATTGCAGTATCCCCAAGATTATATGATCAAAATTCAGATACTTGGTAACTTGACTCATATCTATGATGGTTGCAGTGTCCCAGGGTCATGTGATCACCTTTTACAAAAAAGTCAATGGGGAAGCCAGATTCACTTAACAACCTTGTTACTAATTTAACAACGGCAGTGATTCACTTAACAGCCATGGCAAGAAAGGTTGTAAAATGGAGCAAAATTCACTGAGCAAATATCTCATTTAGTCACAGAGATTATGGGCTCACCTGAGGTTGTAAGTCGAGGACTACCTGTAATCACTTTCAGGTAATAGCATCCCTCTTAGTATCACAACTAATCTTATGCAATTCCCACATTTTGTTTGCAGACATTTAAAAGCAGCCACTAGTTCTTAATCCTGATTATGACTAGTTTCACTTTTCATTTTATAAAAATATCCTGAAATTATGAACATTTTGAAATGTTGAGACAGACCATTAGGACAGGGGTTGGCAACCTTAAATACTCAAGAGAGCCATTTGGACCCGTTTTCCACAGGGAAAAAAAACACCGGGAGCCACAAAATTCTTCCCGTGCCTGACTATTTCCTGAGCGGCCACAAAACTAGCTTATATAGTTGAATTAAAGATTCTGTTTTGTTCTGAAACTTTTCTTTTCTTGGATTTATCCATGGGTTGGCCTACTGGGGGGTCGAAAAGCTTAATAAATTGCACATCAACGGGTGTCGCATATTGGCAGTTGTAACGCATATTTTGAGCGACAGGGAGCCACAGCAGAGGGATGAAAGAGCCACATGCGGCTCCAGAGCCGCAGGTTGCTGACCCCTGGCATAGGACGACAGCATAAATCTACACGCCCGGACTTTAAAGAGCATAACAGAAGAGCCCAAACCAGTTCCTTCTGATACCGCAATTTGAACAAACCTTCTTTTGGGGTGGGGGGTGGGGAGGTGAAAGCAAGCTAAGACCAACCATCCCGAGAAGTTTTTGTTTTTTAAACAAATTGCCAAGGAATAGGAGGATCCCCACCGGGGTGACAGGCCTCGGTGACAATGCGGACAAGCGCATGCCGGGCGTCGCTGCAAAAGATGCGCGTTCCGCCCTTTGGATGCAGCGCAGACGGCGAACGTTTCCTCCTTTTCCCTGGAATGATTGCAAACTCACCAGACGGAGCCGTAAGCTCCAGAACCCACCGGCGAGAGGTTCTGGTAACGCTCGGGCACCTCCCAGATCGTCTTGTTCAGCTCTTGCCGGTAGAACTTGGGCCGCTCCTGGGTCATCTCGACCCCCAAGTCCGCCCCACCCAGCGGGGCCGAGAGGGAGGAGACCCTCGAACCGGGGACCTCGGCTCCTCCCCCTGCAGCGAAAAGGGAGTTTCCCGCGCTGGAAGGAAGGAAGGTGGGAAAGTCGCCCGCGCCTAACTGCAACTTCGGTCGCTTGGCCGCGGTTCGCCCCGAACGCCTTGCACCGCTGCAGCCCTTCCTCTGGAGGAAAGGAGGAGGACCGCTGCAGGAACAGTGCCGGAGTGCAAGCGCTCACTTCTCCAGGCTGCCCAATCCCCGACGGGAAAGGCCACCTAGGGAGCACGGAAGGTCTCTAAGGAGCTTAAGAGCTGGTTTAAGAGTCCAGCGGGGACCCAAGCAATGACGAAGTCACGCCAGTCTGACTTCTCCGAGCCCTCTTCCTTAGATCCTCGACCAATCGATCGCAGAGGTATCGCGAGATCTAGGGCTCGGCATCTCTAGAGGCAATGCCCCAATATGGAACCGGATTCTTGCGGCCTATACGAGCGCAAGCCCTCTAGGATGGTCTCGCGAGATCTAGGAGGAGGAAAGGGAGAGAAACGGAGCAAGGCGGAGTTTGAGGCAATCGTAGGAGTTGCCTTCCCGGCGGGGTTAGTTTGACAGCGCGAGCCCGCTTTTGCATCTTGCTTTTCCTCCCCGTTGCTATATGGGAAAGGCTGCAGCTTTAGGCGAAGAAGCGCCGTAATTCCATTGCGACACTTCTAAAGCAGCCTCTTTGATTTAGCGATTGAACGTGAATTCCTGTAATGAAAAGTGCTTTTTTAAAAAAAAGTTTTTATTGAAAGTTTTTAAAAAGCCGAAGCTTATAACATAAAGAAAAAAAATACAGAAAAAAGAAACGCCCCCACAAACGTGTGTGTGTATATGTATGTATGTATGTACATATATATATAGTGTATGGGGTGCTCAGGGAGGGGTAGCACCTCTGGTGTAGGGGTATGTCGTGTCCTTTTACAGCAGCTCAGTTAGGGCAGCTTG
>JANHGD010003165.1:10338-20744 GCA_027560375.1 Imantodes cenchoa
AGTTTGAAAAACACTTCTAAAATCAACAAACTAGAACATTCCAAACTAGTAGGATTATAACTATCTTCCATCTTAACTGAAGCATATCCAATCTGTCTGGAAGGAATCCATTTAAGGAAAGCAACTATGAATGATGTTAGAGGTGTGATTTGGAATATTGTTTCCACTAAGCTGACCTTCTCTGATCATGGAAGGCTTGGTTAATACCAGCACAGAAGAATACGAGGAAATACTAAGACAGTAGGCTAGCTAGAGAAGTAAAAAATCTTTCCGGAAAACATTCAACAGCAAGCCACTCTATAGTATTGCTGAAAAATGTCTGGATATGTCCAACATGTCACATGATTCTTAAAGATGACTTTATTTTCACCTTTAGTTCTATACAAGTTATATGAATTCTAATCAAGAATAATACATTTAAAGGAAAGCATTTAACTATTCTCAATAAAAGCTATGTGTTCTATAATTAAGATTGGACATTTGAAATATCAATCCCAACATACGCCTTACCTGTATTGCAACTGTATTGCAACTGTGATTTCATGCAAGAAACTACGGCTAATATTATTTAGATGAAAGCTACAGAAAATAATGGCTATTCTCTGTGGCACAGTGGTTGGAATGCAGTACTGCAGTCTAAGTCACTGCTCACTCCAGGAGTTCAATCCTGACCGGCTCAAGGTTGACTCAGCCTTCCATCCTTCCAAGGTTGGTAAAATGAGGACCCAGGTTGTTGGGGGCAATATGCTGACACTATAAACTGCTTAGAGAGGGCTGTAAAGCACTGTAAAGCGGTATATAAGTCTAAGTGCTATTGCTATTATGAAAGAAACTGAAATTAAAACCTATATTAATGCAAGGCAACTTGTTTTAGAATGGGTATACTCCTCTACACATTGCTGCTAAGAAGAATCAGATGCAAATAGCCACAACCCTGCTGAATTATGGAGCAGAGACCAACATTTTGACCAAACAAGGAGTGACACCACTTCACTTGGCCTCTCAAGAAGGTCATTCTGACATGGTGAACTTACTTCTGGAGAAGGGAGCCAATATTCATGTGGCCACAAAGGTAATGCCCTCCTTCTATTAAGAATGAATTTTTGAACTGTGATTTAGAAAATGATGTAACTGTTCAACAAATCAATGCAAAATATTAAGTTATATTAGAGAATTAAAAGCAGGAAAATGTGTAAAAATATATTTGGCTAATATCTTATCTAAAACACAGAAAACCTACATTAGTGGGATTTGATTTTTTAAATCTATTTAAATAGGAGATAATAGTAGCTAATATCAATAGTAGATAATATATTCATAGATGTTTGTGTAGGTTTGATTTCTGCTTAAGTGGAAATTGAAAACTGCTTAATTGGAAATTGCAGTTAAATCTGTTAGATCATTTTTCAGTTTCCATGATGAAGTAGAGAGAGAACAAAATTTCAACCCAATTTTATTCGTTTTATTTGCAGAGTATTTCATCTTTTTCTGCCTTTCTTCTCCAACATGTGTACGAGGCCACTAGCTGTGGTGTTCAATTCTTTTATAATACCAAGTTTTATTTCCTCTCTTCCTCTCTTGTCTTTTCATATCTATAAACTTTGTGTTCTCCGATATATAACAAGAATTGGAAAGACACTATGAATGAGTTGACAGCCTGAAGATTTCATGATAATTGTTAGAAAGAAGTTATTTGAATATAAAGCCAATTGAATTTCATTAGGCTTACTTCTGAGATGTAAGGTCCCTTCCAACTCTGTTAATCTGTAAATCTGTAAAATCATACTAAATTACAGCTTTTGCTAGGTTTGAGTTCCATGAGGCAATGTGGTACCAGTTTGTGGTATCCAGGGGGATATCTTTAATTATTACAGTGTAAAATAAATTTCTTCTACTAGTTTGTATTACTAAAATACTTACATTGTTAATTTTCAGAGCGGACTGACATCTTTACATTTAGCAGCTCAAGAAGATAAAGTAAATGTAGCTGATATGCTGATAAAGCATGGAGCAAACAAAGATGCTCAGACTAAGGTATAACAAACAGTAACTTCCAAGACAATGAAATAACTTTCCAATGCCTTATCACATTCTCTACTTACGCTTTTGGGGGGTCCTTTTCATTTAGCTGGGTTACACTCCACTAATTGTGGCTTGTCACTATGGAAACATCAAGATGGTGAACTTCCTTCTGAAGCAAGGAGCTAATGTCAATGCTAAGACAAAGGTAAATGTTAATTGTTTCCTTCCATATTATATTTGCAAGAAATTTGCAATATATGAAAGAAGAGTCAATTTTTCAATGCAGAAGTCTCTGAATAATGCAACATTAATAATGTATTTGACTATGTAAGATAATAACGCAGAACAAATCATTATCATTGTGGCCATGGAATTCTGAAATTTTGGACTTCTCTAAATGACAATGCTAATACATTTCATTAGCATCAGTCTGAAGAAAGCTATTCTAAAAATATTCAGTTAAAAACAAAAGTGTTATGAATGATAAACCAAATGGTACAGTGTTATACTTATTTTAGATTAATAAGTGTAAAGTGGCAGTGCATCCTGTAAAGTCTACTTTTACATTTCTTTATTAATTAAGCTTATAATGAGGCCCATCTCACCTCGGGGTGATTCTAGGTAGTTTACAACCCATACAAACAGCAAGATAAAACATTAAAGTAATAAATACTATTACTCAAATTGACTTAAAAATTAAAAAATACGGCAAGGAAGGGAGCAAAGTGCATAGAGAAGACAAAGTCTTATCTCAGTCCACTAATTGGTCCCAGGCCAATTAGGGCCCCAGGCCACTTGTCCAAGCCAGGTCTTCAGGCTCTTTCAGAAGACCAGAAAAGTGAGTGAAAATCTCACCTTGGGGGCACAATGTTCCAGAGGGCAGGAACCATGCCAGCAAAGGCTTTTCTCCTGCACCCTGCCAGTTGAAATTCCTTGACTGATGGGGTCCACAGCATGCCTCTTCTCTCAGTGTGGGTAGGGCAACGTGGGTGAAATAGTTCCTCAGATAAGACATATTAATGACAGAAAAAGATCTAGGCATCATAGTGCATAACAAAGAAAAGAACACTGTGAAAAAGGCATATTTTATGAAGGGATCCATAAAAATTCAAACATAATGCTATTATACAAATCTATAATCTGTCTGGCTGTAAAGTACTGGCTGCCATGCTTGAAAAAGATTATAACATAACTAGGGAAAGTGCTGAAAAGACCAGCCAAAATGATCAGACCCCTTGAACATCTTCTGCGTGAAAAAAGGATTAGAATGTTTGAGTTTGCAGGGAAAAAGTAGGGGGAAGTGACTGATATATATGGAATTCTGAAAATATAGAGAAAGTCGCCATAGAAAATATTTTCTTCTTCTCTAAAAATCAGGACCATCTAAAAAGCTGGTCTGAAGGAGATTTGAAATGGACAAAAAAGGCCTTTTCACATAGTACAACAATCCCCAACCTTTCCAGCTTAGCACACCAGCAGCGTTGGTGGTAGGAGGGAGGGGATGGTTTTGCACATAGACTCACTACATACACAAATGGAGGTTCGTGTACTTGCCCACTACTTGTATAGTCTGGTTCCCTATGCGCCGCGGACCAGTCCCAGTCCACAGACCAAGAGTTGGGGACCACTAACATAGTGCACAAGTAATTTGTACTATACTATAAAGTATAATAATGGCCATTAGCCTGGATGGCTTGAAAGAAGATAGTATAAAACCTTGGAGGATATAATTTGAAAAGTATCGTTCTTAACCAAGGGTCTCTGGGTTGGGAATAGCATGCTTTCAAATATCACCTGTAGGAGAATAACAATAGGAAAGGCGTTTGCCTCCATATTGTGTTTGTAAGTACCTCAGGGTTATCATTGTGAGAAATAAAATGCTGGACTGTAGAGCTGCTTCTATGGAGATATGTATTTATTTCTGAATTTTCCAAACCAGTATTATGTGCTGAACCCTTACAAGATAAGCATGCTTGAAAAGATTTACAAGAAAAAAAAATGGGGAAAACAAATGTAGGACTGTTTAAAAAATGTACTATAAATAAATATAAATAATTTAATTAGTATTAAGTAATTTAAATTTTAAGAATCATTAAATTTCACTTTCTTGTTATATATGATTAATATTATTCTACCTCTGTATTATGTAAACCTGGTTGCTTCTTGAATTGAGAAGCAGTCCAGGAGGGAATACTTGGCTATATGCATAAGAAAATTAGAATTAAAAATTCTGAGTTTTTGAGTTTAATTTGCTCCAAAGCATGTGCGACCACTAAACTATCATTGCTCACTTCTCTATTTGCTCATTTCAATCTTTTTCAATATTACTTAGAATAAATTAAATGATGTTACTATAGTGAGAATTTAACAGGGATATTGTTGGCAGGCTTAAGACTAAACTGCTTTGAAAATTGCAGGGTTGTAGGTAAGCAGAATATGTGTAACATGGAGCAAAACATATAAATGCTTACTTTAGTTTTCCTATCTCTCTTCCTCCGCTCCAAATAAAATATCAGCAAGAGACAGTTATATATGCCTAAATAAAAGAGATATCATTTATAATTTTACAGAACATTAACGCAATCAAATTTCATGGTAACCTAAGGTCTTTTTAATCTTATTTTCTTTCACCCATTGATTGCTTTTTTAAAACCTTAATTTTGAAAAATTAATAGGGATTTGATAGATGTTAGCGTACCTTCTATCATTAATGCTATATGAAAAATTGATTATTGATGTTCGCTTCCTGATGAAAACAGTTGGCATCACTGTGATTAATACTTCTATGAAATCAGGAGAATATTAAAATAACTGCATTTTAGAATTTTTGTCTCCCTCATATTCTTAAACATGCTAACTACCACTAATTTCAGAATGGATACACTCCTCTGCACCAAGCTGCCCAGCAAGGTCATACTCACATCATCAATGTTCTTCTTCAACATGGAGCCAAACCAAATGCCATCACTGCGGTAAGATTGTAGAATACTTACTCATATACTTGCAATGATCTGTGTTTAAGTTTTGAACTTCAAAATGTCTTAGAAAGTAAATTAGATTAGTCAACTGGGATCAGATGGATGGATGTGACTACTTGGAAAACTTGTAGTAAGATACACAAGTCAGCTAAAAAGATATTATAATTAATAATTTAATAAGAAAAATGGTATGTATTGTATGCACAAAGTCTTTAAACTATAGAATGGATATCATTGCACATACAATAGATGCATGTCCTCATAGTTTATGATTAAACAGCTGCTGAAAAACATAACATGATGCAATGGTAATAGTCAAACAAGAACTTTTATCACATGAGCGATGGTGACACACTGGTTAGAATAGAGCACTGTAGGCTGACTCTGCCCACAACCAGGAGTTCAATCCTGACCGGCTCAAGGTTGACTCAGCCTTCTATCCTTCCAAGGTTGATAAAATGAGGACCCAAATTGTTGGGGATGATATGCTGACTTTGTAAACTGCTCAGAGAGCGCTGTAAAGCTCTGTGGAGCGGTATATAAGTCTAAGTGCTATTGCTATTGCTACAGACATATTTTTGTTACTCCTTCTCCAGCAGAGCCAAATTTGATTGGGTTTTTTTACCTGATCATTCTATAGACATTGATTAAATGTGTCATTTTTAAAATTCATAGATAATTAGTTATAGGAATTCAGATTGGTTAGATAATATTGTTAATACTAGTATGTTTACTATTTTTCCCTTAATAATCAGGAAAGAGAACACAATGCTAAAACAATAATACAGATAGGAAACAATAGTTATGTCTTCTATATTAACTTACTATGCTGGCAATTAAAACAAAGTTAATTATTTTTTCCCCTAACGTTAAAAAAATACACTTTAGTCTGAATATAGCGTATTTGGAGTTTGTTTGCTTTTTTAAAAATGAAAAAAAATGTATAAATACACATTTAAAATATACTAATTTTCCTCTCTTTTTGGGGGGTGTGCTTCAGCTGCACCCCGTCCATATCTGATGTAATATTTCTAGTTGGAATCTCTTAAATTCCTGCTGCTTCTGGGTTCTATTAATACTATTATCAAAATCCCTGCCAATTAAAAGCTTATTGTCAAAATTATACAAGAACACATGTAGCAAATTAAAAAAAAATCTAACGAGGTGCAGAAAGCTGTGGGTTAAATTATTAAAAAGTGTGCACTTTAAAAAAAATACAGTATAACAGACAGATGTTCTGAGTTTATGTTTCCATGGCAATTGCTGCTATAATCCGAGCAAAGTTGCAGAGGGTTTTTCCATAGTGAATGCCTTATTCTGGATGGAAATGTTGGTTCATTTAGTTATGGGTGTGACCTCTTTGGTTCATATCACAGTATTCCTTTTCTTTCTCTCCTCCTTCAGAATGGCAACACTGCCTTAGCCATTGCTAAGCGTCTGGGATACATCTCAGTGGTAGATACATTAAAGGTTGTAACAGAGGAAGTAATCACCACTACAACTGTGAGTACAGCAGACATTTTTTTCATTATTTTATTTTGGTTTTGTTTATTTGAGGTATCTTTTAAAAGAAACAAATTAATTATGTCCACAGTAATTCAGTGCTTAGTATTAAGCATATTAATAGATGTATTAAAACATAGCTCACTGTGATATTTGAATTTTATGCCTTTTCTACAGATCTACAAACATTTCCAGTTAAATTTCATTTCAGTTGTGCATTGCCTTTTAATATTTACTTATTTGTGTCGTCTTTCGTTATCTGTTCTTTCTGATATTGGGGAAGGGTTCCTGTGGCCAGCCAGTATAGGAACCTGTACTTTCTGTATCCCTGATTATAGAAATATTCATTTTGTAACTAGGAAGGTAGTACAGATTCAGTTAAATCTTGCTTTAGATGTATTTATTAGGTGTTTCATTCATTGCTTACATTGCTTATAAATGAATATTATAAAATATTCATTTATAATAATAATAAATAAAATATTTTATTAATTAAGAGGCAATTCTATATCCCTCTTAAAGTTTTGATTCCATCTCCCACATTATATCTAGTTATTGTAGTTAGTTAGTAAGACTATTTTCATATTTACATCAAATATAAAAGTGACTGAAATTATTAGATTCAAGCTTAGAAATGATAGTCTCTGTCGTATAAACAAGGAATTTGAGGCAGAAGTGGATGGGTTAAAATAGAAATGTTCTTCATCTTATAATTGTTAGTATTTTAAAATATTGAAATTATTTGGTTCTCTACCCATCAAGCTTATGCAATGGAGCACACTGAAGCCTACTATTTACAAATAATTTACCAAAACTAACCTAGTCCTTTTAATAGTATATGCAAACATGATTCATGTACTTGGTAGTAACAAGAGTGTTGATATTTATAGAGAAGCAGAAATATATAAAGGAGGAACAGTTTTAAGTAGAACAGACTGTTAAGGTTCACAAATACCTTTAACATTGTGTTTAAAATTTATGTTACGGAATAGGTATTTAAATGAAGGGACATTTTTTAATAGATATGTTTATAATGTTTATATATTCTTGCTCTGTAACTTTAAAAATAATAATAAATAAATTGCAAACAATTCTTAAAATGAAATCCAAAGAGTTGCTGTTTAGGAAAATAATTTACTGTTGACATGAAAATGTCATATTTGAACAAGTTTACTGCCAACTTGAATACCTTTTTGGTGTGGTTTTATGCCTAGGCAGCTGATTATCTGCAAATCAGGCATCTCACCAATTAATACTTAGTAAAAAAAAGACTGGAATTTAAACACAGTCTTCCTTTCTGTAATCAGACAGAGAGAGAAACAAATGATCTTTCTTTTTTCTTATTACAGACTGTCACCGAAAAGCACAAGCTCAACGTACCGGAGACTATGACTGAAATTTTGGATGTTTCTGATGAGGAAGGTAAGCTTTTTATTGTTAATATATGTATTTATTAAACATATTTATTGCTTTCATCATGGGTAGTTGCTAAAGTTATAGAAAAGTTAAAGTACTTATATATCGTACTGAAAATAGAAATATAAATTGAAAAATGTACGAGACAGACAGACAGACAGACAGACAGACAGACAGACAGACAGACAGACAGACAGACAGACAGACAGACAGACATACATACATACATACATACATACATACATACATACATACATACATACATACATACATACATACATACATACATTGATAGAAACATGAAGAAAAGTCCCTTGAAGGCCAAAAAATATTCCCCCTCCCCAAGTCCCCTGCTCTGGGGTCTTAGCTTGTGCCAAACTCTAAAGCCCTGGACATATTTCTAAGAGGGGAACACCTGCCCCTTCAGAGTCAGCCAGATCTTGGTGATGCATGCCAGATCGGCCTGCTCTTCTTCAATAAGGTCTTGGATGAGGGGAGCCTTATTATTGACTGACCTGGCATTTACCAGCATCAGCTGAATCTCAGTGCCTCTGAGGGTAAAAACACCACCAGCTTATTACTTATTTTACTTAACAGATTTAAAGCACACAAGCAGCCAACTTAAAATATTTAAGGCACACACACTGGTGTCAAATTTAGTTTAGTCCCAACTTCTTTCATCTTTTGCTAGTGGTCCTTGATCATCACACTGTATGCTCCTTAAAAGGATATTTTCAATTAGGTGGATGTGTGGCATATTAAAACAATAGGTAAATCCCATGTGTGGATGCAGTGAGATCTGAAGGACTGTCTGATTCCATTGTTGCATATTCTTCAGTTGTAGATTTTTTTTAAAAAAGGTTCATTGGACTGCTGAATTTTTGTGTTTCTGGGTCAAATAATACTGCATGTCCAGAAGAAGTCTGTAAGTTTGTAATCTTCGGAATTCGTGTTCCTTCTGATAATAGAAATCCTTACTGAAAGAAGGAATTGGGGTGAGAAATTGAAGATAATCATATCTTCTCATTTTTCTAGCTAATTGTGCAGAGGAGTTCTAATTCATTCCAATTCTGTCTTAGTTTGTGGTTCTCTTCTGATTTGTGTTAAAGGCCCTTTCTGATTATAAATTGACTCCATCTTTATTAGTTTGATTGGAATATACTTGGTCTATATGCTAATAATATAATAATATAATATAATATGCTTTATAAGGAATAATTTAATATCTTCAGGAAGAGAAGATTTGTGGCGGTCCATTAATCCTATCTCCTAATTTAGAGAAAGGCTGATAATGCCATCTGGTGTTTTTAAAGTGTGGAGCAGAAATTGTCTTTGTCCATTTTAATGCTTTTTTTCTGCACTGATAAGGCCTAGAAACCCCTTTTCCACTAACTCCATGGGGTTTTATGGGAGCTACTATAGACTATAGACACAATCCTACAGAATTAATGCTGTGATTGGAATAACTATTGGATCAGCCTGCCCCACAGGACTAATGGAACCCATTGGTTTCCAGAGGGAGCTTATAGTTATTCTGGAAAACCTGCTACTTGGTCTGATTGCAGCCTTGGTTGCATGGAATACCAAAGCATTGGTGGCTTAAGATCGGATCACTCCTGCCCAGGGTTTCCACCACTCCCTGTGGAATTTAAGTAGGCTAAGAGATGCCTAAAGTGTTGCTGACAAAAGACAGGGAGCAAAGACAATTGGACGCAGCTCGAGTCACTATTGAGGCCTACCTTATAGCAATAAGGGTGGCGAAATATAACTACTTCTCTGCCCTTATTGTGTCTGCCAATAGTTGCCCAGTAGCTGTGTTTCAGGTGACAGTCCCTTGGAGGGAGCAATGCCGAAGTCCACCTAAAGGCTTGCTGTGAAGAATAGGCAGCACATACATCTCGCAGACAAAATTGGTCACAGTCACTTTATGTTGGGCCCCTACCTTCTATCAGAGTCAATGGAGGTGGTGGGGTCTAAAAACCTGGCTATGTTCCCATGCCTGAGGTGTTAAGGTCCCCATATCCATGTTACATTGCTAACTGGCCAAGTATCTTGTTCTTAATCTGGATGTTTGCAGTATTTTTATTCTTTTCAAATGTTTTTAGTATTTTAATTGTAATATATACAATTATATAATTGTAAGCTGCCCACAGTTATTGGCTGAGATGCCCTACTATAGAAATTGAATGAATGAATAAATGAACAAATAAAAAATAATAATAAAATAAAATAAAATAAAATAAAAAAAACATTGAATCTCCCTAAACTTATATCGCATTTTACTTGTATCTTTTAGACCACAGGTCACCAACCAGTGGTCCGCGAGAAAATTTTAATGGTCTGTGGAAAAATCTTGGCCCCTGGGCTGGATATGGCCGAGAGCAATATAATTAAATAAGCATATAAATAAATTTATAATTTTGTTATATTAAATAGGTGCATTTCATATTAATAACATGGAAGTTCTCTGATCATTATTTTACAAAT
>JANHGD010003165.1:112641-128304 GCA_027560375.1 Imantodes cenchoa
CAACACCTTGAATTGCGTCCGGAAGCCCACAGGCAGCCAATGCAGCTCGCGGAGGATGGGAGAAGAGTGGGTGTACCGAGGCACACCCACTACTGCTCTCGCGGCTGCATTTTGTACCAACTGCAGCCTCCAGACGGTTTTCAAGGGTAGCCCCATGTAGATCAAAGGAAACCCCAAAGTTATACAACTCTTCTTTTGAGGGAAATATAACGCAATTATTGTTCTGGTTCTTCAGTCTGAGACAACATCCAATGGACCTGGATTCAATTATAATCACTATAAAACACAGGGATTTAGACAGTTAAAATTAATTATTACTATTTATATTATTTTAGTACGGTACCCTCAAAAAATATGAGCTTTTTGTCATCTAAAAAAAAGCTTTACAAATAATAGGTGGCAAGTTAAAACGCAATCACTGTTGTCAAACTATTAAGCATACAGGAATGTATTATGTACAGAACAATGTGTTATCTTGTTGCGGTTTTCTGATAGAAGACTAATCCCTTGAGTGAATTACAAAAAGTAAATGCACTTTCGGTTATCTTTTATCTTATACAATTAGTACTTGCCTGCTATGTTCTTCAGGGTGAATTAAAGACAGATTTTGATTTGGTTCTTCACACACACACACACACACACACACACTCACACACATATTTAATAGATTTGAAACAGTTTGTTTTCTGTTATTTACATACATTTCTAAATGACATTGTTACCAATGAAACATTTCCCCCCAAGTTCAGATAACTGAAAAATAAAATTGAAAATACTTCTTTTTTTCGTACAACAGCAAAAATGGAACTTTTCAAAAATCCCCTCCCCCAAAGTATATAAATATAAATACATATAGAAAAATACAGTATAGACTTTATAGAGTGATACCTATGAAGATATACATAGATATAGATAATATAAATATTATAGATGATTTAGGTACAGATATAGATCCATTATGAATACATTCATTCTGTACTGTCAAAAGATGGATTGATATGGAGAACATTCTCTCTGTGCCAGAACAAAACAAAGTTGACGATATGATTTTCAGAAGTTTGCAAAGAAAAGAGCCTTCCTCCCTCTCACTGGATTCATATTTTTCTGATAATAAAACACAGTCTTCATGCAATTTTCAGAGATAAGTTTTTCAAGTAGAATGAATGTGGCTTGATTCTTTCAAACTATGACTCAAGTTTATAATCTTCTTTTCAGGACTCTGAACATTTTTATTGATGTAGATCCAGATATTATTGCAAATAACCTTATGTTCAGCAGTTTAATAAACTTAATATACTAATGGAAAACAAAATTTATTATTAGTTTATCTCCTATTTTCATACTGCTATTTTATTCTATTCTTGACTTTGCATTTTTTCACAGATGTAAAGTCAGATATTATTTTCCCCTAACCTTTATATTTGGTAGGTTAATAAACTTAATATACTAAAGCAAACAAACATTATTATCAGTTTATTTCTTCATGTTTTTATATTAGCATTAGATTCTGTTTTTAAGACTTTGTATGTGATACTTAATAAATATATTCATGAAGTTTTTCTATCACAATTTTTTTTCCCTAGCAGCCTCAGAGACTTGCTAGAAACAGTTTGAGGAAGAGTAAAGGAATATACTTATGCCAAAATGGAAAATCTTTCTTCTGCAGAAGTGGAGGCCTCAGACACAACCTATTCCACATTTTTATCCTACTTTTTCATTAGTCTCCAGGAAAATTAAGACCACTTGACAGGTTCATCAGGGAACTACCCTTAAAAACCCACCTAGGAGGATTTAGGAGTTGAAATCCATACAACTCTTTGCCTACTCATTTCAGGAGCCTATTTAGATTGGGTGAGAAATGGAATCTCCCTGAAGGGCATACTTGCTCTGACTGAAGAAGCTACTTGGTGGATAGGCAGTGAAGTGTTTTGAACCAACAGGAAAAGAAAAGAAGTCCAATTGCCATGATTCAACTTCCAGACAACTTATGGAAATAAAAAATAACAAATAAGAAATTCCAGACAACTCCTTGCGAGACACTACAATTCCTTTCAAAAATTCTATTTTAGGCAAAAATTAGAAAAAGGTAAAGTAGGGAAGGTCCTTGGTGGTCTCTGAGCTTGGTTGTTTCTTGCAGAAGTTTCATTACCCAAACTAGGTAACATCAGTGATCACTTTCTCATCATCATCATCATCAGTGTTTTCTGATAGATTGTTTGGAAATAAGAACAATTAAATGTCATCAGTATAAGGTAAAGTAACCAATATAAGGATTTAAATCATAGTTTAGCAGAATAGCCATTGGCCTCAAACATCCTTCAATGTGCATCAATATTTAAGTTTATTTTATTTATCAATCTACTTATCTTTAGATCCTGCACTTGAGAAGAGGCGTCATGTATCTCTTCATTTAGGAAGAAATACTGTATTTTTCAGAGTATAAGATGCTCCAGAGTACATTAGTTTTTGGGGAGGAAAACAAGAAAAAAAAACCTCTGCCTACTAGCATACATTGGTATTCATCTGGCTAGTGTCCTTGCAGCAAACAGCAAACACCTTGATCAGCTTCAGCATGTTATCGCAGTATGATTCAGCACAAGCAGCTGATTGGAGGTTGGATTGGCCTCCTGGAATACTATCGATCAACTGTTCCAGGCTGTAGGGATTGCCACAGCCCACTGCCACCTCTGCACATCACGTTTTCGGCCTCCGCATGCTCCATTTTAGACACATTCCAGGCTGCCAGGAACATCACACCACATTGCCGCCAATCACTGCTGCTGTGCGACACATTTTTGGCCTCCGCACATCGCATTTTCGACCGGTTCCAGGAGGTGGGTGGGTGGTTGGGGGACTTCAGCAACATTTGTTGTATAAGATGCAGAGAGGTTTCCAACCATTTTTTGGGGTGGAGGAAAGTGCATCTTATACTCCAAAAAATACTGTATGTCTTGGACCATTTTTCACATTATACTTTATATGTCAATTGGAGCCATACTACAAACCGATATCAGATGTATCTCTGTCTCACTTATATTACATATAGATTATGTCACTCTATTAAAGTATTTTTTAAAGGCCATGCCATAGAAATGCATTTTGGTTAAAATGCATTTCTATGCATTTCTGGAAAAATCAGCTTCTTTACAAGTATTTGAAATTCTTTTCCTAATTAGAGCATTACACAATTCTATTTTTAATTAATCTAATTTAATTTTACAATGAAATTATATGTTTTAATGCTTTAAAGTGGTCAGCTCATTGCCTGACTTTTATAATTGACAAAAGAATATTTCTCAGTGGAAACTATCTTGCTTTCATCTCTTGTTTTCTAATGTGTGGAAATAATTTAAAATATAATGCACATGTGCTATTTGTCACAATCCTATGTGGATTCACAGGTTTTATTAAACTATTTCTAATTCACAAATAGACAGGGAAACAATTATAGTGGCAACAGAAGATTAAAATAGATTTGGTTAGGTTTGGGTGGTGACTAAGTAATGAAACTGAAATAAAATAAAATTGTAGGTATAATGAGCAAGATAGGGATCTATCCAGAAATACGGCCACTTGGTCCCTTCCATATATTTTAAACTATAGATTCCACAATCTCTTAGGCCATGCTGTCTGGGATTGATTTAGAATTAACATCAAAAACTTCTGAAGGATATTAAATTATCTAAACCTTGGTATTTCTATTTTAAAAAGATATGGAATAATTACCAATAAAAGAAAAACAGATCATTCCTGAGGATATGAGCAATGAAGAATATGTTTTCTCCACAGAATAGTGACAGTACTAGATATATATCATGCCCCTGTCGGAGTCTGAATTTGTGGGGGGAGATGAGCTAGAACAAGAACTGAAAGCGATCGAGAGGGCAGCTCCATTGGCTTGGAGGAAACTGGGGAAGGGCAGAGTCAGTTCAAGCAAGGCTTTTTGGAATTAGTAAGGCCTGTAGGCAGGGACCCTCTTACTAAAAGACAGGATGAACATGAGAGACGAGGAGCAAGGACCACCCTCTCCTGATCCAAAGGCCTGGAGAGTGCAGAGAAGGCATGATCGGCCCAGACTTAGCAGGCTACTCTGGAGGAGAGTGCCCTGCCCATCTTCACCAAGCACACCTGGGAAATGAGAGGGGCATTTTTTAGGAACAAACACTGAGTTCCTGAAGTGTTGTGTGCCAACATTTGAACTTGCCCAGAGTCCTTGCATTCCTTTTGGCGTTCTGAATTAATTACCTGGATCTTTTCTCCCTGAACTCCTTGATTTGCCAAACACATTTGGATTTATTGCTGTGCAGCCTTGGTGCAAACAGCACTGGGCTGGACTAATTGCAGCCAGAGGCTGCTTGAGGTTTGTGTGGGAGTTTGTTATCAGTCTGTTCTGGGATTTGTCAGAAACGTGGGAGCATTTGGGGAGATTTGGAGCAATAAAGGGGCAGTTTGAACTGCCAGCTGTTTGTGTTATTGCTGTGCAGTGCTGTGGGTCATCACATTTGGCTTGAAACTTGTTGTCTTCTTAGTACCAGGCCTGCCTCTTCCCACTAGTGTAATCGTTTGACTTCTTTCCAAGGTAAGGGTAACAGGACATAAAGCAGGGGTGTCAAACTGGTGACCCATGGGCTGGATGCGTCATGCACAGGCCACGTCCACCCCAGTTCGCGAAGGGAAAATATTGTGATACATCACATGATGGCAACATGACACAGCGAGTTTGACACCTGTGACCTAAAAGATTGTATGTATCTTGAAGCTGTTCTTAGATCAGATGTGGGCATTTTACAGCCTAAAGGCTACTTATGGCTTGCGGGTGGTCCTAGTTTGGCCTGCAGCATCAGCAACATGGGTGGGTATTGACCGTGTCATATTTGGGGTCTCATTTTTGGAGAGTCCAGAGGCTGTGCAAGAACACAGGTCTTTTGCACAACTTCCAGAGGGTCTCCCCAGACTCCGAAAATTATACAAGAATGGTGTTTGCTTTTAAGAATAGGTCTTGGTGAATGCTGATGTGTCACTCAAAATGCCATGGCAAGTCACTTTTGACATGTGTGTCATAATTGGCCATCACTGGTCTAATCGTTAAGGCACCTGGCTAGAAACCAGGGGATTGTGAGTTCTAGTCCTGTCTTAGGTATGAAAGTTAGCCAGTCATTCTCTCTCTCAGCCCAACTTATCTCATAGGGTTGTTGTTGTGGGGAAAACAGAATGAAGAAGAAATATGAGATAAAGATGAATAAAGAAAAGCAATGTCACGAGAACTGCAGAAAAAAAGAGGTTGCTAAGCCATGTTTAGTGTATGGTTAGGTACAACTGGATAAGATACAGATTAACAAAATTGGAAGAGATTTTGTACGTTGCCTGGTCCAACCCCCTGCCCAAGCAGACCATTTCTGACAGATGGCAGTCCAGTCTCTTCTTGAAAGCTTCCAGTGATAAAGCTGCCACAACCTCTGAATGCAAGCTGTTCTATTGGTTAATTGCTATCACTGGCTCACAGTTTACTGACTGCATTGTCAGTCTAAATCTAAAATTATGATGGTTGGAAAAAAAAAAAGAAGTTTTCCACCCAATCCTTGCATTTATGGCCGTCACAGTGCCCCATGCTCATGGTGCCCCATGGTGATCACCATCTAGGTGATTTGCACTGGTATGCATTTATTACACTATTCCATAGTCACTTGCCCTCAATTTCCAACTTTTTACTCCCAAAAAGTAGAATTAATTGGAGTGGAATTGTAGCCATGGTTATATATCAATCTACAGGTAGTCCTCAAATTATGACTGTAATGGAGCCTGTACATCACAATTGTAATTATGATGGTCAAAAATCAGCTTGCTCAGATATTTATATATCATGTGACTCACTCAATTTTACACCTTTTTTTGCAGCAATTGTTAAGCAAATACCACAGTCATTCTGGAAACAAATAATTCATTATGGGCGTGGTTTTGCTGACAACCAGAAATAAATACCAGTTTTTGACAAAAGCATAATAAAATATGGTCACATGACCATGGAATGCTGCAAAGAGCCATAAACGCAGTCTGGTTGTCAGCACTCAAATTGCAGTCATGTGACTGTGCATGGGCGGAGGGAGGAAACCATCGTAACTTCAAATGTCATAAGTATCCACAAGGCAGGTTCATCAGAATTTCAAATAACTAGTTGTAAGTCATGGACTGCCAGTTTAACTCAATTGAAAAGGTTTAAAATGGAAAAGTGTGGACAGTTCATATATCTGATCAATAATACAGCAATGATTTATCTATCATACACTCTACTTATTTAGTTTTAATTTAACAGAAATCTAGGCCAAACAGTGAAACCAGGTCACATGACCAATGATGAGATTTTTATCTGAGATTTTATTACATCATTCAAGCTTTTCAGAGACAAAACATTATTTTGTTGAAAAGTTTGGGATGCAAATGGATGCACTTAGCTGGTAGAAGAAAGCAGCAAGGGAATACTTCCATAAATACTATACAGTTAAATAACCATTTAAATAAGAAACATCTTAATTTTTTTTGACAGTGTAGCAACCGAAGAGCTTATGAAACCAAGAAACTGAGACAAAATATATTCCGAGAAATCTGAGGGAGCAGCACAAT
Organism: Imantodes cenchoa; assembly: GCA_027560375.1. Classification (NCBI taxonomy): domain Eukaryota; kingdom Metazoa; phylum Chordata; class Lepidosauria; order Squamata; family Dipsadidae; genus Imantodes; species Imantodes cenchoa. The sequence continues at coordinate 119,260 of JANHGD010003165.1, forward strand.
TATGGCATGACGTCCTGTCCCTAATACAAGTTCAGGGCTAGTGGATAATAGTTAAAACAACAGAAACAACATATAGCTGCTGGGAAAATAAATTACCAAAGTTCTAAAGTCAACAAACTCCTGGATGTGATGTAAATGCCGTTATACGGATAGATGGGTTGATGCATCCCATCTCCTATTCCTATTCTATTTTTTTTTCTAACATGATAATGAATGCTTTTTACTTAGTGTGTTAAACAAATGATACCAAACATGAGCAACTGTTACATTTGTATAAAAAATATAAGATCTCTTAATCTCATACCTTTTACATCTTCATCTTCAATGGTTGTGTTGGAACTCTCTGTTGATTCCTGTGGAGTACAAGAGTAATTCATTAAATGATCCCACACTCTTAACGTCTGCTTTGGATGAACGGTATTAAACAAATCATGCAAAGCTCTGAAGCAGACCATATGAATTTAAGACTCAGACAAATAATCACAGCTGGTTTAAGTCAAATATCAGGCAGTTTGAAAGGAACATTAAGAGATGCATTTCCTATTGACCTATGCTGGACTTCATAGGAACAAATAGGAAATACAACTGTGAAGAATGAAGAGATTTGGTTTTCTTAAGCCCTTTTGACGCTTTTTAGACAAATGGTAGCAAAATTATGGACATTGGCTGTCAGAACTAGACATTTATGACTGGCAAACACAAGACGTAGAGCTAAATAGTCCCTATAAAAATAGATCAATACTGTAGCTCGATCTACAATCTTTTAACAATATTGTAGACATAGAAAACCTCACATTGATTTGACCTTGACACAATCCAGTCTGTGGCATTTATTTACTTGTATTCTGCCTTTTTAAATTATTTTTGCCTAACTCAAGGCAGCAAACACACCTTCTTTCTCCAATTTTCCCCACAACAACAAACCTATAAGATGGGTTGGACTGAGAGAGAATGACTGGTCAAAAGTCATTCATGGCTTTCGTGGCTAAATTGGGACTTGAACTCATGGTCTCCTGCTTTCTAGCCACAAGACCAAATTGGCTTTCCATTCTAGGGTTCAGATTACTTTACAATCAAGAGGCCCCTACTTGTTCAAAGGCCTTTGAGCATATGTTTCTTAAACAGAAGCAGCTCTTACCCTGCCTTTCCCACTTCCCCTGATGATATGAAAATGGGAAGTTTCAAGGCATGATGTTGTATAAGAGGCTTCCAGTTCTGAATGCACAAGAAAAGTGTTGCTTTATTAAAGGTATGACTAAAATTATGGAAACATGGTAGAATTTAAAATGATTTACAAGGATTCCTATGAATATTATATTTTTTATATTATATTTTTCAGTCTTGAAAATGTTGCAGTACAAATATAGCTGAAATATAAATGAGACTTTTTATCTTGTTGCAATAATTTTAAAAAAACAATATATTCACTTGAGAAGTAGTTATTGGAAAATTATATAACACAGATGTGCTCAAAAATAACCATGTTTATGTTCGTTTCTTGTGAAATTTTCATTCTATCCTTTTCAGACGTTGTTCTATGCCAGTATAAAATGACTAGTTTCTCAGACAGCAGATTTTAAATGCCTATTTCAGTATCAAAAAGGCAAGTACCTCTGATGTTTGATGGATTATAAATGACAAAAATAGTTAGTTGACACAGTTAAAAGGACACTATCAAAGATAATAAAAAATGTAGCCTTATTTTTTTCAAAAAACCACTTTGCAAAGGTTTTTATGGAAACTTGGCAAAAGAAAAAACAAAAGCAGCAAAATAAATAAGATTAAGAAATAAAACAAAAAAATAAGAAAATAAGAAAAAGGTATAAACTTCATTTAAGAATTAAGGGTGATTAAGAAATATGGTGCACTTAGACCCTTAAAAGTATGCTTAATTAAGCACAATTCTTATAACTGAAGGCTAAGGTCAACAGCTCACCAAATATAGGTTTGCACCAAGTATACACTTCTATATGACTATTGGTTTAACCACTTGCGACAACTAAGATTCATCAGCAGGTTAAAAAGGGGACAACTCTTTTGTTCATATCCCAAATGTATATGTAAGAAAACTACAACACTGTATTAAGCTATTGAGATTTATAAGTCTTAACTCCCCTTAGATGTCTCATTGTTTGGGATAAACATAATTCACAATCATTATCAACAGATCTTGGTAGTGTCCTTTCTTTCTGTAATGCTAATTCAAACAAATATGTATTGTCAGCAGATATATGCACGCCAACAAATGTGTCAGTGAATGCCACATCATCCCAAATATTTTTCCATCCATTGAAAATAAACCATCATGCTCTGACTGGTTGAAAAATGATATATACGGAGAGTTGCTTGGTTATAAAAGTCACTCTTAGAAATGATTAACCTAGACACACATATGCAGAAGAAATTTCATGCATCACCTTTGAAGTCAACTCCATGGCAACATTGAATTTGCCCATCAGGTTGGGCTTAATTTTTACTGGGGGGAGGAGTAAGTGATGCACATTTAACAAATATTTCTTCTACAAAAGTTTTTTTCTTCCATATTGAAACTCATTTTGGCTTCTGTTTAACGGGAAGTAGGAAGGGCAGATTTATACGGTAACTATTTATATAATTATACAGGGAAAACAGATAATGTAGTCACATTAAGGAGTTATGATGGTTTGCCTAATATGGATTTTGAGGTCCAGTAAAATTTTGTTATTAGTGAAAATATACAGTATAATTTCATATTGTCTACATGTAATATAAAAGCCAAAATATGATGTAATGAGGAAGTGATAGCAAGGCAAACATAAAAATCTAACATACAGAAATATGAAAATGAGTCACAGATCTATATACAATAAGCTAATATATGTGCTTGAAAAAAGATTATAGTATTAATGCTCAACTTCTATCCAGAAACACAACAGAATAGTTACAAGTAAATTAAATCAGACAAGAATACTGATGAGTATATAGAGATATTTTCTTCAATTATTGGATTATGAAGCATTAATCACACTGTAGAATTAAACATTGTAGTCTTAAACACCGTAGCACAGGATTTCTTCTTCTTTAAAGTGATAGTTGTTTATCTCAGAAATTAACAGTCACTTAGCTCCTTTTCAAGTTTATACAGAAAGAAAATGAAGATGTAACACAATTCAATCCTATACATCAGGGTGGGTTCCAATTTACCTCGCTGGTAGTCCACTTCCTCCTGCGCGCGTGCTTTGCGTGATCGCGCATGCGCAATGCAACCCCCCAATAATAATAATAATTTTTAAAAGCAAAAACAAAATGCTGATGCATGCGCAGAAGAAAAAAAATTGAAAAAATAAAAAAAGATGATGGTGCCCACGGACTGGCACTGACTGATCCAGTTCAGTGTCGTCATTGTGACATCACCAATGGGGCGCTACCGGTTTGGGCAAACCGGTCTGAACCAGGAGGAACCCATCTCTGTTACACATATAGCTGAACACCAGAACAAAAATGTAACGGGTAATACCCACAATAATATTTTTGTCCCTGAAGGTATGAGCAGCTGATTTATTCAGAGAAAATTCTGAAATTCAACGAAGTTATTCCTTTATTTAGGAATGGAAAGCTTCTTTTCTGGGCCGTATTGTTTGTCATTGGTTCTACATCTTCTTCAAGGGTCATATATGCATTGGGCTATTGGAATTGCCCAGTGCATATATAAGGGACAGGAACATAAGGGACATAAATTTATTTTGACTGCCAATAACAAAATTGCTGTTCATAATTGGAAAAGTTTAAGATATTGATTGGGCTGGTGATACCTTGAGATGGCTCCCTTGCTTGATCTAATCTCTTATGTTTTATGCATTTTTAACTTTTTGGCTTGACTGCTTTAGATGTGTTTTAGTATTTTTCTATTTTTTGCTGCATGCTGTCTAGTCACTTCTTGTGAGATGGGCAGTCATATAAATTTTATCAGTCAAGAAATATATAAATAACCAAACATAATTGATAATCTGTATTCAAGTTTCTACGGAGAAAGAGATATTGCAATTTTATAAGAACAGTATCTGCTAAAATGCATACATAGGTGTAGCCCACTAGGGAATTTAAAATTAGTAGTGCTTTGCCAAAGAATTCCTAGTTTGATTGCATAAAGATGAATGACCAGGCTGAGAAACAGAAGATAAAACAGATCTCCAAGTGTGTCTTCCTTGAACTCTAATAATTATTGCATTAAAAAAAGACTACCCTGCATTTGAGGAAAACTCTATTTCCCCCTCTATTTCAAACCAGAAGGAGTGGATTTGAAATAGCAACTAGAAGAATTAAACAGCCCACACTACAATTTCTTAGTTCTCAACCTATGTGATCTCTATTGTGGTCGAGGAAAAGTGATCACCAGGATCTAGTTACAAATGGCATAGGACTCTACATAGACTTCATGAATTCCTAATTAATTTCCTAGCTAACACTTGCATTAACATAGCGATTTGGAAAACTGAATGGAACACAGAACTTGAAAAGAGCAGAGCCAGACTTCCCCTTTCTGAATACCTTATTTCCATCTGGATTGTGGATTACTGTAGTTTGGGGCTCCTGGGGTGAGAGTAAAATAGAGAGAAAAAACAGTTCTTGGTCAATAGATTTTGCATTAGTAAGAGAAGGAAGAATGAAATGACCAGATGAAATGTGCTTAACACGGACAAGAGCTAAAGCAATGTTAACTGCTGCCAGAAGATGTCACTGGCCAAACTGCTAGAAAGGTAATCATATCTAGTGTAGCAGCATGCAAAAAATCTTAATGATGATCTGGAAACTCGCAGGGCTTTGAAGTTCTGGAGATCTAGAGGGGTACTGAATTTTCCAAGCAAATGCACTGATCATTTGTATGACCGTCTTGTTCTTTACATCATTTATATCATCGTTGTTTTTTTTGGACATAATTTCCATGAGGGAGAAAAGAATCTTAATTAACTGATTAAACTACAATTATAGTTACAAAAATACAGGGGACCATAATAGGCTAAGCACCTGCATGACGTGCCTTTACACGTTTGCAACAATCCAAGGAGCAATGTGAAGTGCTGACAGCCTCAAATTCATTTTATTTAGTGTCTCCTGGGGCCACACAATCTTCAGATGTGAGCCCAGCATTTTCAATCTGGGATGGATTTAAGCGTTTTCATAATTTTTGCAAAGGCATTTGGAAAACGTAATTTATGAAGCTGGTACCTCCATGTAAATCAGAGTGTATTGCAAAACTTGACAAAATCAAAATTTCTTCAAACTTATAAAACTATGCAAAGTGGGATGCCCCTGCCAATTAATAAAAACAGGCCTTAATTTTAAAGCTTTGCCACATAGCCCTGAGAAATCAGCATAAACAAAAGGAGCAAGGTTATGATATAAATAGCCAAACTCATTAGTTACACATTCCCCGCAGAGGCTATTATGGCACAATGATTTTTATATAATAAAAGATAACCGTGGTATATAGCAAGCTTTCAGTACTAAATGCCTCTAGATCTCAGTAAGCAAAGTCCTGGTGAGAAAGTAAAGGAATGAAAAGCTGAATAAGGTCTACTTGGTTGTTGCCTAGCAATAATCTCATTAACTCTCCTTGACTTTGACACTCTTGTTAAATTGAAAAAATTTGGTTGAATCTAATTTGTAAATACTGAAATAGCAATCATGCAAAGAAGCTAAAGGCAACACAAAAGCACACTCTATTCACTTTCTTACACAGCATGCAAAGAAACTCAACTGTGGCGGTGACCAATGTTACTGCGTAAGTGCATCTCCTTCCATGGCACACCCGCTAATTAGAAACACACTCTTTGACAACAAACTACCTCCTAAGAAGTGCAAACCCCAGCTCCCAAGAAAGAGAAAAATAAGAAAAAAGCTCGACAATTTTAAAAACAAGTAAAAAAAAGTAGAAATGAAAGAGAATGAGGAAAAAAGATGGACACGGAACTAAAAAAAACAAGTTAAGGATAAAGCCAGGTATACCAGCGCTGGGGTGGGAATATTTTCTTTAGGGCTGGTTACTACGTTGGTTTTGTTGTTTATCTGTAGATATGCAGAAAATAGAAACAAAACAAGCCTTAGATCTCTCACTTCAGATAATAATATCTATATATCTGCCTCTGTAGAATACTATTGGGTATGTCTTCTACAGAATGCTATTGAATAGCTGCTCTATGATGATAAAGATAAATGGATGAATTTACAGCATCAATATGGCAAGAACACATTTATAAGAAACGACTGCAGCATCTTTTCAATCCAGCTTAATATTGCTGTATAGGAGGAATTTCACAGATTATCATTTCAAACGTGTTACGAAGCAGCTTCTTAAAAATACTTTGTATTAAGCAATATGTTATTAATGCAAATTTAGATAGGACTAAAAGCTGATTTGTAACTTTCCACATTTATATGAGATATTACTGAACATGACAAACAAAATGTTTTCTAGATCTTTTGTTCTGACTCCCATCAACCTTAGCTAGCATTGCCAATTATTAAAAAAATATGGGAGCTGTAGTGCAGCATATCTGAATATCAAACCATTAATGGCTTGCTACTGATTACTACAGAATAACAGAGATGGAAGGTCTCCTAGTCTAATCCCCTGCTCAGGCAGGAAACCCTATGCCTTTTCAGACAAATGGTTGTCCAATCTCTTCTTAAAAACTTTCAGTATTGGAGCATTCACAACTTCTGGAGGCAGGTTATTCCACTGATTAATTATTCTGTCAGGAAATTTCTCCTTAGTTATAGGTTTTTTCTCTCCTTGATTAGTTTCCATCCATTGATTCTTGTCCTGCCTTCAGATCTTTTGAACAATAGGTTAACTCCCTCTTCTTTGTGGCAGCCCACTGAGATATTGGAACCATTACTATCACCCCTGTTGGTGTGTTTGTGTTTGTAAAAAGCCTAGCTTATGTTCCATATAGCACAGATTGCCAGATGGTAGATAGAGAACCATTAATAAATTTTGGGGTGATTTAGGAAATCAAGAACTTGGTTGGATCCAGTTTTCCTGCAGTGGATGGTGACATTAGAGCAGTGGCCCCCAACCTTTTGGGCACCAGGAACTGGTTCTGTGGAGAGTTTTTTCATGGACTGGATGGGCCGTGGTTTTGTGTGCTGCTTGCATCCTGCAGATGGAGATTTTGGTTATTTGTGTGATCCAGTTTCTGCATGCCATGTCCCAGGGCTGGTCCATTGACTGGGGGTTGGGGAACCATGCATTAGAGCACAGGTGTCAAACTCGATCGCATCACATGACATATTATGATGTATCAGGATATTTTTTGCCTTTGAGGAACCAGGTTGGATATGGCCTGCCCATGGTCCATGGATCTGCATCTGTCCATGGGCCACCAGTTTGACAGGCCTGCATTAGACAATCCCAGGGTAATCAGGAAGTGATCTGACCATGATAAGTGAGACATCGAGAAGTCCCCCAATTTCAGATCATATAATCACTGCTCCTATGGAAATATTGAATCCAGTGTGTGATCACTGTCCTGTGTAGGACTCTGGATGACTTTGGTGGCCATGAACTCCTGAGTCACCTCAGACCTCTCTCCTAAAGAAGACATATTATAGTCCTCCAAGAACATAAATCTGGGAAACCCTACTGCTAAGTCAGAAATTGAATCAAGTTGCTCCGGTAGGGAAGTTGCTGTGTAGCGAGCTGGTACATCAATAATCCCAAATGATCCCTAGAGGCTTAATGAACAGGATATCATATCTGATGACCTGTAGTACAGTGCCTATGAAAGCCGTAAAGAATCTCAAATGATAATTGCCAAATGTCCAATCCTGCCCCGAGGTCTCGACTGGTGCTACCCCCCTTCTAGACCCAGCCAGGTCTCAGCAATGCATGCCAGGTTGATTTGCAGTAACAGTAACAGAGTTGGAAGGAACATTGGAGGTCATTTAATCCAACCCCCTGCTCTTGCTGGAGATGTATACTATTTCTGATAAATGGCTACCCTGTTTCTTCTTAAAATCCTCCAGTTATGGGGGCTTCCCCTACAACTTCCAACGGCAATTTGTTCCACTGGTTAATTGTAGTCACTCTTAGGAAGTTTCTCCTTAGTTCTAGGTTGCTTCGCTCTTTGGTTGTTTCTTGTCCTGCCTAAAGTGCTTTGGTAAATTAGTTAGCCCTCTCTTCCTTGTGGAAGCCCTTCAAGTATTGGAAAACTGCTATCATGTCACCCCAATCCTTCTTTTCACTAGGCCATATATACCCATTTCCTGCTATTGTTCTTCATATGTTTTAGCTTCTAGGCTCCTAATAATTTTGTTGCTCTTCTTTGAACTCTTTCCAAAGTCTCAGCATCTTTTTTGTACTGGGGTGAACAAAACTGGATGCAGTATTCTAAGTGTGGTCTTACCTAGGCTTTGTAAAATGGTACTAGTACTTCATGTGATCTTGATTCTATCCCTGTTATACAACCTAGGAGGACATTGGCTTTTTTGGCTGCTGTCGCGCATTGTTGGCTCACATTTAGATGGTTGTCTACTAGGACTTCAAGATCCCTCTTGCAGTTACTACTGTTGAGTCAGGTTTCACCTACTCTGTACTTGTACTTTTGATTTTTCTTGCCTAAGTGTAAAACATTGATGATTTTCTCATAAATGTTAAATCACTAATGAGGGAGGCCTAGTATTAAGAAGCACAGCCAGAAACCAGGGTTCATTGTTTTTAGAAGACAGTTTTATTTCAACAGGCATACCATCCTAATTTTTTATCAATCTTGAAAGGGGGACTTGATTTCTTATTGTTGCTTTTTATATTTTGATTTATTTATTTATTTACTTATTTATAATTTTAAGGTGTAATTTATCAACAACAGTATTTTGATGGCTGGACAATAAAACCTGCAAAATAAATAAATAACTGAGTAAAAGAACGATATATATACTCAACTGACTATTTATTTATTTGATTTATATATTTGATTTTAATTGGGATTTTTATCAGCCAAATTTATATATATTTAATTTATTTTAATAATATTTATGTGTGGTCTTTGTATTGGTTTTATGAAT
>JANHGD010003165.1:147220-158483 GCA_027560375.1 Imantodes cenchoa
GCGTATAAGATGACCCCCTACTTTTGCAAAGATTTTCCTGGCTTAAAAAGTCATCTTATACGCCGGAATATACGGTAATTTTTAATATCTCCTATTACAAGTACAGATTCTGGGAGAACTTTCTCAAAATCTTTTTATGTAGGTATTTCGAAAAATATTTCTCCAAAGTAAGCTAATAGGTACAGATAACAGTCACATTTGCTTTTTACATACAACTTTTCAGATTTTCTTTAATTATTTCGAACATTTTATGCTTCTAATTTTGGGGTGAGGGTTAATGTCGATTTCTGACTGGAGAAAACGGATGCTAGAACAGCTTGATTCAATGGTATAGTGTCAATTCAGGCGATTTTTGCAAACCTGTAGTAGATTTCTTTAATGTCCCACTTGCAGGCACACAAATTTAATATGGTGTAGTGATGTTGGGATAAATAGGAAGGTATAATACAAACTGATTTTTTTTTTCTTACCAAACCAGGCCTGTTGTTCACCCTGCACTTCAATTGCTAATCCAAAATCTGCCAGTTTTACAGCTGCTCCTTTTGACTTGCTTGCTAGAAGCAAGTTTTCAGGCTTTATGAAGGATAGAAGAGAGAAAAAAAGAAAAGGGGAAGTAGAAGACAAGTCAGTATTTCTAATTCAGTACTTACTTTATATAGATTAAGTTGGAGACAGAGAAAACACACTTTTCCTATTTTCAATGATAAGTAAGTAAAGTTTGATTCTGAGAAATTTTAAATGGATCCCAAATCAACAAATTACTTAGAGTAGGGCTGTCTTCTTCTGTTATATTTTTAAAGCCCTTCTTCTCTTTAGAAACCCTTTTAGAAGCTTCTAAGATTGGTCTATCTACCAATTTTATTTGGAAATACAAAGTTTTCCCAAATTATAGGATTATTAACTTTCTCCAACCTTATGTCCATCAGATTAGTTGGCCCGAATGCCCAGAATTCCAAGCTCTTTAACACTTCTGGAGAATACTACATGGCCCACAGAATCACTTCTTCAACGCATACTTCTTGTAGGAAAAGTTATGGTCACATATAACCAATTACTGATATGAGACCAAAGCTCAAATATTTTTCCTTGCTAAGAATAGATGCATCATAAACATGATTGATTACAAAGAGGATACATTACCTAGAAATGTTACCTATATCTGTCTTGTTAAAATTTAAATGACTGCTAGATATCAGGAAAGATATAAATAAAGCTTTCTTGCAATTCAGTTACAGTAGTCTTAGGGTCTAGCTTGTAATATAGTTAAGGTCATCTTAAAATGTCAGTAATCCATTATATCTAAACATACTTAACTCTACAGGTAGTCCTCGACTTACAACCAACATTTCTGTTGTTAAATGTGAGACATTTGTTAAGTGACTGTATCCCATTTCTGGGATAAAACTACTGAGTCATGTTGGCGCAGTGGTTAGAGTGCAGTACTGCAGGCTATTTCTGCTGCCTGCAATTTGGCAGTTCAAATCTCACCGGGATCAAGGTTTATTCAACCTTTCATCCTTCCAAGGTGGGTAAAATGAGCACCTAAATTGTTGGGGGCAATATGCTGACTCTGTAAACTGCTTAGGAGGGATGTAAAGCACTGTGAAGTGGTATATAAGTCTAAGCACTATTGCTATTTCATGACCTTCTTGCCACAGTTGTTAAGTGAATCACCGCAGTTGATTAGTAACACGGTTGTTAAGTGAATCTGGCTTCCCCCTTGATTTTGCTTGTCAAAAGGTTGAAGAAGGTAATCACATGACCTTGGGACACAGTAATGGTCACAACTATGAGTCAGTTGCCAAGCATCTGAATTTTGATCACACGATCATGGACATGCTAAAAAGGTCGTAACTGTGAAAAATGGTCATAAGTCACTTTTTTTATTGCCATCGTTAACTTTGAACAGTCACTAAATAAACTGTTGTAAGTCGAAGACTACTTGTATTTTTGGATTATGGAACCTAAACTTTTTTTAAAAAAAAGATTTATTATAACAAGAATTATAAGAAGTGCAATCAATTTTACAAGCTGTTTGCCAGGCTAATTAATCTGCAAGGTTTTTTAAGGCAGAAAAGAGTTAGTAGAGGATAGTTCTTAGAAAGCATTGATAATCTTATTATCTATAACTTTCAAATTCCTATGCAGGAGCTGTGATGTTAAACCAGCTTCTGTCTAAACTTGCACTTTCTGGACGGCTGGGAATGGAATTTCAAAAATTCTCATAAAGTCACTTTAGAGTACATTGTATTACATTTATACACTTTGATAGACAAATACCTAAATCTTGCACAACACAAAACTAGGATAACAACCTAATCTTCCATGAGAACCACTGAATATTATAAACAAGTAACTTTGGACATAAATATGTGAAGCAAATATCACAGTCATAAGGAAAGAAATATGGTCCAATAATTACAGAGCAGCCATATACTCAATAGCAAGCTCATCTGACTTCTGGGCAACTGACTATGCCCTTAAAAAAAAAAAAACATGCATCAGCCAGTTCAGGACGATGGAAATGTCAATAGATTTGTCATGCATGAGTTTTGAATAGGCTGGGGCAAATGTACACAACTGGACAAAAATATGGGGGATTTAAACCGAGATGGAATCTTCAGACTCCATCAAAGAAAGGAACAAGTCAGAGTGTGGATCACAAAGTTACACTTTAGCTGCAGATGTGCATATAGTAGACAGAATAATTTTTGAGCTTCTTTATTATATTATTATATTATAATACAATTATTATTGATAAAAGAGGCATACAACATATTTTGTGTTAATATCTAAACTGTATGCATAAAGGGTATCCTAAAAGAATATTACAAATCTAAGTTTATATTTTAAAATCCACATACGTGGTGACCTATTATTATTATTTAAATGACAAATCACAAGGGGTAATTTCTCTATGATTCTTCAGTAAAAAGCTATTTGGCCAAAGCAAGCAATGATAGTGAAAGAAATGGAAATAGGTGAATTCAAAGCTGTGCGAAGGCATAGTCTGCCAGTTGCGACCCTATTTGGACAGGAGGCCTTACAGTTACTCACACCCTCATCACCTCCTGCCTCGATTTTTGTACTTTTTGGGTATATCTTGCTATCTAGGCAGTCATTTCATGCATTATGCATTTCATGCATAATATGGGTTCTAGTCCGAAGCATATTTAGGACTATTATCAGTAACGTACAGGAATAGATGCACACTCACCCTCCCCAATTATCCTCACCCACTATAAGAGAGTGTTGTATATTTGTAAAGGTTAACCAATGAAGATGCTGCCATAAATACATCAACTTACTGTTACATACAGAGCATAAATGACTGCAGAATATCATCAAGTGCACACTAGGTCTGGTCTGGGAATAAACCATTCCAAATAACTGTCAGGAGGAACTACTATTATCTAAAGTAACCATGCAGATTTGCTATGATGAATGTTCACAGTATGAAATCTATTAGTAAATTCCATATGCCCCATTGGGTCTGCATTTCCTTCTGAAAATGTATTGCGAGAATAACAGGCAGCTCTATAGTTTATTACAGATCTCATCGAAACAGGGAGCAACTGAAAGAAATTGATTTAAAATGTTCTATGAGATTCTGCTTAGTTTTCAGATTGGGTTTTTTTAGATATTACTGTTACAACCTGGAAAACACAACAGACAACATGTTGCTCTAAATTTATGAAAAGAATGTGTGCATTTATGTGTAGAATCCTAAATCTGCAAGAATCCTAAATCTGCAAGGAAAAAAACAACAGTTGTCTGTTTTTGCAACCACGAACAACTTGCAAAATAATCAGTGGACATCTCTTTGCTTCTAGATGCAAAAATGCAGCTATGTAGTGCTTTGAATCTGTGTATTATGATTATCTTCCCCCACAGCGCTACTCACCTTCAAGTCCCGATGGACTACGCCCATCTGATGGCAGTGTAGCACAGCCTCCAGGATCTGCTGAATGCAATGACTGCATGCAAACACCAGGGGGCGTATATTAGTTCGAAGCTGTACACTCACTGTCTGTATAACCTCAGTGAGACTGGGTTAAAGTGCAAAATGATGAAGAGGCTGAGATTGTGATTCACAACCTCTTAAAAATGTATGGCTCTGCATTCCTCCGCTAGAACAGCTACTTCCTCAGACATTGTGAATGTGCACTGCAAATACACACACGCTTTAGCCCACTTTTATGTAGGGCATGAACAGGAGGGAGTAGGGATATATTTGGGCTCAACAAAAGGGTTGAAGTTAGTATTGTTGGGCATATGCATAAAATATTGAGAAGTGAAGTGGACAATGAGAGCATATCATTGCTCTGATAAACCCATTTTACAAACTTGGGTTAAATATCTGGTGGTTTGTTTCTTCCCTTCTTTACTCGCCTTGGAGGCCTTTTTTCCACCAGCAACCCTGAAAGTAAATTTACTTTAAGTAGTTTCGTATTTGAGATGAATTATTCACCCTTCATGGTTTCATTTAGCCAAGCAATTATTTGATCCCTGTTGCCTGAAGGATCTATCCTACTCTAGCGGAGCAATGCATAACCACTCATTCTGCTACAATAACCCATTGTCTCTGAACAGAAGTGGTGTTTTAAACCTGCAGGCTAACATCTATCACAGACAAAGGTCAGTCACAGATACAGGCTACAGGACAGGTAATCTCCTTCCAAAACGGTTCCTGATACCTATGGCACCTACCACATCTCTTGGAAGGTCCCTGTATTAGCAGTACCCATTCTACCTTTTTCTGTGATGGACATTAAACCTGTGACACTTGCAGAGTGGAAAGCAGCCTCATGCATTATCCATTTCTCATATTAAGGGTGAGGAGGATAGCCAAGGGAACTTCTCAGCCAACCCACCCTTAAAACTCAAGCCAGGAAGAAAAAAAAGAAGAAGAGAGACAGAAGAGAGACAAAAACAAACAAAATAATAATAAAACAAAAGTCTTAGCAAACCTACGGGGCATCAGATACTGACCTTGAGGTCTCTGTGCACTATGCCATTTAGGTGACAATGATTAACACTTTCTAGAATCTGCTGTATACAATGACTGCAAAGATACAAGGGCAGAATGGGAGGGGGGGAAACATTTTAAGGCACATAATCACGTTAAATACAGAAAATAATTTAATAATGATAATAATAATAATAATAATGAAAGTAACTTAAAATAGTAATAACTTAAAATAATCAAATCACATTTTCAGACAGGTTTCAATTACACACAGAACACAGCATTTCTCTCTTTCTCTTTGGAAAAAAAACTGTCAAGAGACTAAAAAGAAATGACATTTAACATATAACATATAATAGGTATAAACCTTTGGTGGAATATTTGCTGAAATATGAGAGGAAAAGTTAAAACATATACTAGGTGATAGATCTAAAGTAAATAATACAGGCGTACTGTAGCTAGCAGTGCAGTGTAAACATCAACATAAATAGCAGAGAGAACTGTAACCACTAGTCATGATGGTCAAGGCTATGCATAGTGATCAACAAAGAATTTTGCTCACTGACTAGTCAGTGTGTTTGGAATGACGCTGAAAAATATGAAGTTGTGGGTATTATACAACCTGAAGAGCATGAATATTTGCTAGCCAATATAGGTTATATTCTACTGTCTAGTGTGTTTAAGAGAGTACATATTGGTTGAACAACAAACAAATGCAATGCAAGTTGTTCTAATATATGCATGCTTTCCACATATTAACAAATGGCATAATGGCTATTTTTATGTGCACTATTCTTTCATGTTTAACTCCAACATATGTAAACATTTTTATATAGGAGCATAAGGAAAACAATAAAACAGAGCAAATAAAAAAAGCACAAAGCTTCTTGAAAATCAAACAGTTTAAAAGAACAGGAAATGTGCATGGGGAGGAATCAGTTTGTGTAACTGAAAGGTGCATTTGAAGCAGTCAGTTACTAGCAGTCATCTTTGAAAAAAAAACAATAGGGAGTCTCTTGAATTAATTTAGTAGGATTCTAGGGGGTAAATTCAGTAGATAATCTCATTGGAAGAAGAAGAGATCTCTCTTTTTTCTTCCTCCTCTGCTAAAGATCCCTGCAGTGCTCTTTCACAGAAGTTGATAAGATGCTGTGTGATGTTTTTAGGGAAAGTAGAGTCAGCAAAAATAACTTCTCCTTTCCTCCAGCAGAGATAACTCTGCTCATGAACAGTTACTTTTCTGGTCTTAGAGTCGGTGGCGTACCCTTCAACCCATTCATTTATTTATCCTTCAACCCATTCATTTATTTATCTCCCTCTCTACCTCAGCCATTATATTTATCACACATTTGCTATATATGGAAAAAATAGACAACAAATTATTAGGACAGCCTTTATATGTTTTAAGGTCAGTACTAAAGAAAGTAAAGAGTAATCCATTGCTTTTCAGCGACAAGCTTTTTATTGGTGTCAATTAAAAAAACCCTGAACATTATTCTGATGTCACTGCTACAGTGGCAGGCAAAGAATAAAGCCACATGACTGATTTTAATGCCTGCAATGGAAAAGGAAGGGGGGAGGAGCTGAGGTTATGGGTTCCAGATATAGACTAGTTATGGATATTGGAACTTATTAGTTTTGGAAGCTTTTAGAATTTGCTGGGTTTCTTGATTTTAGTAGGCAGAAATTATTTAGACCACAGCTATCTTTCTAAAATTCCAACAAAAACTAGTATGAAACTTCCTACATGAGTAAATCAATCACTGCCATATCTATTTTTTCCTTTTCCCCCTCAAGAATAATTGAACTTCTACAAAATCATTTTGTAAGGTAGGATATTTGGGGTGGGGTTTGAAGGAAGAAAAAAACCCCACACTAACATCATGTTGAGACAGGGGTGTCAAACTCAAGGCCCTGGGACCGGATCCGGCCCATAGGGTGCTTAGATCTGGCCTGCGGGTCCACCCTGGAAACAATGAAGGACCTGCCCACAGTGCCTCGGCCAGTAAAAGGTAGCTTGGGAGGGCTGCGTGTGGCCCTCCTGAGCTCCATTTTCTCTGGCAGAGGGCTACAGGAGGCCATCGCAGCCAAAAACGGAACCTGGGAAGGCCATCATGGTCAAGAACGGAGCCTCGATGAGTGACACAGAGCTGGCCATGCCCCTGGCCACACACCTCCGGCCAAACACAACCCTGATGTGGCCCTCAATGAAATCGAGTTTGACACTCCTGCTCTAGTCTAATGACAGAGGAAATGTAATGTAAAAGGATAGAAATATTGATACAACTCACAGAATAATAATGGCACATTTATTTGTAGAACCCAATTCTCATATGGTAATATTCCAATGGGAAATGCATTGTGGAAAGAAATATCTATAAATTGACTCGCTGAAAAACGCAAACAGGTGGAATCCCAGTATGCTAAATGAGTACTATTTTCCAAGATTGAGATTTAAGAACGGTTATTGTAATTTGCCTCAGGGTTTTACACTAAATTTATTTTTATCTTGTTTATCAAATTTAGAGACCACCCTGATGATTTTTTTTTTTTAATTCAGCACTGACCTTGCATCTGCTTCACTGTAATATTCTCTTGCAACAATGTCTTCAAATAATTCACCTCCGGTAACTCTAGTAATGATATGAAACATTTTTATAGATTAAAAAAAACTAGGTTAGAAATTTAATTTTTACCCAACTTTTTTGCAAATACTATGTGGCTGCTTCATATAATGAAGGCTCTGCAACCAGACTCAGTTCTGGATTCAGATAACGGGTGTATCTTTAGTAGATAAATGTTTGCTGGACTTACAACATTACTTTTTTAAAAAAATACTGAATTCCCAAACATTCTACCCAAGTGAACCTTCGCCTACATAAAATATTAACCTTCCTTAAATATGATCTTTCAGTCATTCACTGTTCTGGCCTTCCTCATATAGTGCTCCAAAGGTTGATTTATTATACTGTATTTTCTATGAAAAACCAGGAATATTTCATTGGGGGACCTCAATATAATGCATAAATTGCACATTTTTAGTGCACTGTCCAGTGATGCTATTTTTAGCAGATATGGTGAAGGATTACATTTCAAGGATTTATATTATTTCAAATAGCCACTCCCTCACTTTGGATGAGATATCAGTTCTATTTGGCTATTCTTCTTCATCAACTCTTAACTTCATGGTTTTTCCGAGACAGGAAGCAGATCCCGTTTCAATGGCTTCAATACAATTTTGCTCATATGCTCAAGTCATTGAAAAAATAATAATTTTGCACTGAATTTTTATCTGAAACCTTTCATTATTTATCATTTATCGTTTCTATTTAAATACTGAGGATTTTCAATACTTAGCCAATTTTTTAAACAAAGTTCAAATAAAGCATCCAATCAAGAATTAGGAGAAAACAATTTATATAAAATGATGCTTTTTGTTTCATTTTTTAAAATTTAGTTCAAAACAGATTGTTCTGTGAAGTCTGAAATGAGAAATTTTCAGGCAACAATAAGCCCACTTAATGACCTTTACATTTCACTCAATAGTGTTTTCAGTAACAGAAATGTGCTTCATAAACAAAAGACAAATTCTTTACAAAAATATTTTTAATGCTGGATATAACTGGGTGAAAGGACATCTTATTCTTATTTATGATCAAATTTCTACACCGCCCATCTCACTTGAATAACTCTAAGTGGTTTACAAATAAAAACCACACATTAATGTAAAAGCATAATTAAAATCAAAAGTAAAAACAGAAGTAAAAAAGTTAAAAATTAAAAGGTTAAAAAGTTAAAGAGGTGGAGAGAATGCCCTTAGGCTACCAACCACTCCCAAAGCGGCATAGCCTTCTTAGATGCCCATGCCAGTTGGCAGAACCAGTCTTGATGCTCTTGCAGAAGGTCATAAGAGTGAGGGCAAGATGTCCATATTTATTTATTACAATTACTTAACAGCAATTATATATTTTTTGTTTGGTGACCTCTTTGTCTTTATTATGTTTTTAGTAAATCAGGTTGCCTGAAAAACTGCTACAAACAGGTTTTCAATATAAAATAAGTACCATTTTTTCTGCCAAATCGCACAAATTTTGAATTATTTTCCAGTTTATATTGTTATTTTTTTTTCAATATTTCTGCTTAAATTGCAATGGGATTTTCTTTATTTGAAATATTTTGATCTGTCTTGATAAAATGAGAAATTCACAGAAAGCAACATAAATAATTTAAACCGTGCAACAGACTATTTCTGGTGTAATATTGTGTTGGTTGTATGCTTTCTCCTAATTTCTCTTCAAAATAACTTAAACGTTGCTGCAGAAAACATCCTTGCTTTGTTAACCTGGAAATTCTAGTTTAACTCTAGCTAGAAACCAGGAACTGATCAGAATGCATAGACAACAGTTGCCTTTTATTCCTTATTAGAATAACTATTGCCGGTGTCAATATTATGTGCTATGCTTATATAATTTGTGTTGTTCTTTATAATTCATTCTTCATTCTTAGAGAATCCCACTGAGAAAGTCCATCAAATTTGTCTATTCCATAGTTATCAGTAGTTATAAATATGGATTTCACAGAGATATTTTCTGGACATCCTGAACCAGAGTTACCTATAATGGACTGACTTTCCTTACCGATAGGAAACGGCTGTTGGTGCTTTGCATACCATGTACAACAACTTCTTTGTGTGTGTGTGTGTGTGTGTGTGTGTGTGTGTGTGTGTGTGTGAATCTCTGCTCCATTTCTTTTCCATCTAGATCATAATCATATGACATAGTCTTTCATTTTATATAGTACATGTTATAGGACAAACTGCAAATTGGCAAGTCAACTTACAAATCAAAGACTAAGTAATGAAATCCTTCTTCTGATATGCTTTCATGAAGTCGCACTGTTGAAAGAAAAGAAAGGTTTGTCTAGTTTTTTTCTAGGTACTCTTAACTTTATTATCCTTTTCTTCTACCCTTCTGTTAACATATAATATTCTACTCTTTTCCTTGGGTTACATCTTCAGTTGAAAACAATGCCATCATACAAAACAGATACATTTGCAGTATCTTAGCATAACTCTGTAAATAGTGTAGATTAACATCCAATATATTCATATGCCTTTTACATTCATAAATTTTTGCAAATTAAATTTCAGTTTTGACTGCTATGTGCAGGCTCTGAGTAAGTCAATCTATCCATTAAAAGAAAGAAAATGTTCTTTCCTGAACCCATTAAAGAAAAATCAGCACATGCAATGTTTCAAGTGTCAACAAATACTGGGTAGCAAACAGAATAAACTGATCAACCCTTACTTTGAAAATGAATATATGCAAATGAAATAATACAACAACCAAGACTCATTCTCTTTCACAGACTTCATAATCTATGAAAAACACTGTTCTAGCTAGAAAGGAATAGATACGGATCTCAGAATATTTTTTTTCAGGGTAGGGTACAGTGCATGGTAGTTTATATTGACAGAAGGTAGTTTAACCATACATTTCCATTTTTCAAGTTCAAGCTTGCCTTGGTTGAGAACTGAAACCAATAGTCTGACCTTTCTAAGGCAGGGATACCCAAACTTGGCAACTTTGAGACTTGTGGACTTCAAGTCCCAGAATTCTCCAGCATAGCATAGCTGGCTGGAAAATTCTGGGAGTTGAAGTCCACAAGTAGTTGCCAAGTTTGAAGACCTCTGTTCTAAGGGAACAATTAGCTTTATCAAGTTGACTTATAGGAAGAAATGCATACATTTCACTTTCAAAAACCTCTTCTATTTAAGTGACTACTTCTTTATGGTCAGTGGAATTTATGCAGTAGCAGAAAATAATTTTGCTTTCTTGAAAGCTAGACCCGTAATGCATTCATAGCCATACCTTCCCATAATGAATGATTCTTCAATAAATAACATTTGGCCACTGATATTATAACTGCCAGTTTCATATCCTGCACTTGATGGTCTTTTAGCCATCACCACAATCATTATCACCTCTTCAGTTATCCACGTTCTTACTTCAGAATAGGTACTATTTTGTTTCAGAAAATAACACTGTATTTTAAAAGTAAAAATAAAACACTGACAACCTGTAACTTATCTTTAACCATCCCCTCCCAACTATACATATTTTTTAAAAAGGAGGAGAAAAAGAAGAGACAAGAAGGCAAGCACTGTAGGTTGGAGTTCTTTGACTTCATCAACTATTCTGAAATCCTGCCTTGAACACAGGCATTTTATTGTCTTTGGCAGGTATGTTCCCTTAATCCCATGATTGTAGGGAAAAATTAAGCCTTCTTGTATCA
>JANHGD010003170.1:12915-24492 GCA_027560375.1 Imantodes cenchoa
CCTTGGGGGGGGGGTGTGTGCACTTTTCTTGCACACGTTTTTACGGAGGTGACTGAAAAGTGAGGGGAGAAGAAACCAGCAAGCAGGAGTTGCAAGGCCAGCGCGGCCTCCTTGGGTCTCCTTCTTGAGATCCTGACATGTAACTGGTGTGTGGAACCTCCCATCGGAAAATGTGGGGGTGGGGGGCATAATTTCCAGAGGGCCTGGAGATGCTGGGGGAGGAGAGGGAAAGGGCTACAATGGCCTCCTGTGCTGACCTTTTGGGGGCCCCAGAGTGGGCTTGGGGGAGCCTGGGGCTCCTTCCCAGAGGAGGAGGATGGGGGAACCCTTGGCCCCCTCTCTCCAGCACAGGCAGGAGTCCCCAGGGGTCACCTCCACCTTCCTGGTGTGCCCACGGGCGCCCTCTGCTCACCAGGCCAACCGAAGGCTGTCCACAGCTGTGGGGGCCACGGGGCAGCCGCCTGTGCCCGGGGCCAGCACCCTTTGGCTCCCTCCCTCCCTCATTCCCCGAGGGAGCCCGGGCGGCCAGACCGGCGGAGCTCTCCATGGTGCTGGCTGCGGAGCCCTTCGCTCACGGCGGCTTCTGCCCCGACGCCCCACCCGACCTCCGGAGGAGCTTTGCTGGGCCTGACAGGCCCGCGGTCCGCTCCGATCAGCCTCGGCTGGTGGCGGAGGAGGGAGGCGCGCTTTGGGGAACGTCTCCCCTGCCGCACAGACTCTCGGCTGCGGGGAAAGAGCTCCCGAGCCTCCGGCCTTCTTTTGAGGCAGAACTCGCCGCCTCGCCTCCCCCAGCCTGAAACCGCGGCGATCCCCACGACTCGGTCTCCTAAGGGGTCCCGCCGGCTCCGCGTGGCTTCGGTCGGCCTGCCGGGCCCGCGAACGCCTCTGCCCAGCGATGCCGGCAGCAGCCCAGCCTGGCGCGGCCGGTGCGTTCAGGGCTCCGACAAGCGCCGGGAGAACGGGAGCTGCTCCTGCCAGAGCAAGCCCGGCGCCTGGAAGGGGGGCCGCGTCCAGGCTGACAGAGCAGTGCCGGCTGGCTTCCTCAAGGACGGGCAACTCAAGAAAGTTCCGGAGGAGGAACATTTGGCCCAGCAGCATCCGACCGCCCCAGCCTCGGGCTCTTCCCCGCAACGGCCATTGGCAGCCAGCCAAAGCTATAAGTTCGCGGGGCCTTTCAGTGAGTGGCTCTGAAACCACTCCGAAACTCTGAAGAATTAATGTCATTCACGCGCGTCCCGGGACGCGTGGAAAGGAGGCCAGAAGGGCTCCTTTATCCTGGCCCTACAATTAAATCACAAGCCGCCTTTGAAAGCCAGCGAGGGGATTAATGAGAGAGAATAGCCAGAGTTGAAACGCCGAAGCGTAAGAGAACATAAGGAACGCCGGGATGTGGGGCGCCCTTGCCCGATCTAAGATGAAGACGGAAGCTTCGTCTGCCATCCACCACTTCGTCTTGCAAGTTAATGAAATAATCTTCCTCCCCTCTGCAAACCTCGTTCTCTTCTTCCTCGGGAGTCCCTCAGACGGCGGAAACGCTGGGGAGCCCCGCAGAGGAAGGCACCCCGCTGAGTCCAGGGCGCCGAGCAATGCGCTTCACTTCGCAGCCAGCCGGGAGAGAAAGGCCACTTCCATCCGCGTCCAGCAGAGGGCGGCAAATGCGCAGGGTGGCGCTGCGACCAGGTTCGGGAAAGCTGCGCTGGGTGGCCTCGTCCACCTGGGCAAGCCGGGCAAGTCTCCCAGGGGCTCCAGCCTGTGGCCCCCAAGACCTCCGGCTCGCTGGCAAGCGGGCACCCACGGCGAGCAAGAGCCTTCTGTGGGGCGGGGACCACGAAGGAGAGTTTCTCTCTTTTCATGGAGAGCCGACAAACTCTGGACGCCGCTTGGCGGCTCTCAAGACAAAACGGCCCCGCTGGGGAAGAAAGCCGGGGCGCTTCCGCAAGCCAGAGGGGACGCGTTGGCTCCCTGCAGAAGGGGGGCGAATAGCAGGGCCCCGTCACCCCGACCCCTGGCGCTGTCTGGGCCTTGCCCCCACTGCCAGGAGGCCGCCCCCTCCGTTGCCCCTGCTACCGGAGGCGCTTCCAAGCCGCCCCACTGGCCCTGGGGGGCCCAGCCAGCCTGGCTCAGGGTCAGGGGGCGTTCCTGCAAACTCGGGCAAGGGTGCCTTTTCCCTTTTTGGGAGGGCAACGGAGGGGAGAAAAGCTGCTTTCGCCTTTTTGTGCCTTCGGGCTCAGAGGGAACTTTTCTTCACCTGTGCTGTAGCTGCTCTCTTTGTTCTCAACGCCACTTTTGTTCCTATGGGGTCTTCCCATTTTACAGAGAGGAAACTGAGGCTGAATTCCGGAACTCGCCCATGGGGGATCCGCACAAAGCTGCTCCAGAGTTTTGCACAGCCACCACCTACATTGAGAGCGCAGTTGCACCCCTGGAGAGATTTTCTGGGTCTGACATCTTGATGACTCTCCGCCCCGCAGCGAGTCCTTAATTAGACCCCTAAATTCCTCCTGGCCTGCGTGCAGGGAGCCCCTTCCCCTTCTGCAGCCTCTGTTTAGACACCGCCGGTCCCGGCTTGCTTTCTGCTGCGCTGCGTGGCCGTCCCTTGTGGGTGCACTTGCACTTTGCACGCGAACACATGCGCAGTGCTGCAAAAAAAATTAAATTGCAAAAAAAAAAAGCCAAAAACAAGATGGTGACGCATGCACAGTGCCGGAAATTCAGCTTCCGCGCAAGCTCAGAAGTTCCCATGGTACAGATATTTTTATTTTATTTTATTTTTTTGCAGTAGTCTATTTGCACGTGGGTGGACCCATCTGGAGACGGATAGAGGAGTGGTGTCTTGGTTCCCAAGACCATCGGAAATGTTTGCTTTCCGATGGTCTTAGGCGACCCCTGTGAAAGGGTCATTTAATTCGCAAAAGGGTCACGTCCTACAGGTTGAGAACCGCTGCTTTAGAACCTAGAACAACATGTGCTACATCGCCTGTTTTTTCTTCTTCACTCAGGGATTTTGTCCCATCTCCAATATTGAATTACTAGCTTTCAAACATAAAAGGAAGGATATTAGTTTGTATTGCACCAGAAAGGGCATCATCCTTGCGATTCAGGTTTTGAGTGCTTACCAAAATTTCAGTAATTCAGCCCCAGTTTGGTTTTCCTTCATGATTTATGTTACTTTAAAATCATAAGTTTTATTGCTATTTCATGACTGGATTTCAAACTCTGTTAGTCTAGTCCAAGGTCTTGTGCATAAATGATAAAACTGTTTAATACTTCCTTTTGTAGAAGCAAAAGACTTTGATATATATCATAATCCAATTTTGCAATTTGTCCATTTGCAAGCTTTTTGTCAGACCCCCTTAAGAGAGGAAACTGCTGCAAAAACGCAGAACCAAAGTCTATTTGTCAACCAGAGTTGAACGTATCTTTATACTTATTTATGCCTTCCTTCCTCTTGGTTTTTTTTAAACTGCATGCTTATTAAAAATATGCTAACATTGCATACACAAAACTCTTTTTTATTCCACATTAATTCTGAATAACTACCATCTAATCTTTTTGACTTTGTAATAACTAGTGGAATACTTGATTAAACCTTCCTCATCATCCATAAAGAGCTTTCAACAGGTAGAAGAATAACTTCTACCACCTTGCTTATTCATCCTTGTAGGAGGAATAAAAACTTAAGAAGAACTGTGCTGAATCAGACCAAAGACTTGGTTAGTATTCCAAAGCAGACTTACTCAGATACTAGAAATGAAATAGAGAAAGTATAATTAGTAATTACTCATAACCCTATCCTCCATGCATCAGTCTAATCCCCTTTTATTTCCAAGCTGATAGTCCACTCCATTTTGTGTAGCAGATGTCACAGTTTAACAGTGCACTATATAAAAGAAATAATGTGAAAGAAGAGTATTTTTCCCTGCTTTTCCCAATAGAGCTCTACAGCATTTTGTTTATTTCCAAGATGTTTCAACCTATGTTCAAGCACAAATGCAGCACACATCTGCAATTCTTTAAAGCAACTGTTTCTTCCCCTGGGATATATAGTAATTATTACCTTTAAAAACTGCAGTGGTTCTAAAGATAAAGGTAAAGGTTTTCCCTGTCCAGTTGTTTCCAACTCTAGAGGGTGGAGCTCATCTCCATTTCTTAGCTAGCATTGTCTGAAGACATTTCCATGGTCATGTGGCCAGCATGACTATACACCAAGGCACACAATGCTATTACCTTCCCACTGAAGTACCTATTTATCTACTCGCATTTGCATGCTTTTGAACTGCTAGGTGAGCAGGAGCTGGGACAAATAACATGAGCTCACCTTGTTTTGGGACACTTGGGTCTTAAACCCGAACTGTCAGCTTTTCAGCTGACAAGCTTAGTGTCTTTAATCACTGAGCCACCACATACCCACACCCTGGTGGTTCTACAGAGTTGCAAACCAGTGCTACATTTGTACCACCATAACATTTGAAACCTCTCTGAAAATGTTGTTTAATTTGCTTGTACCTTCATTGAATTGATACCTTTTAAAATGTATCAAAGTATCTATTCCATTTCTAGTCTTTTACATAGTAATAAAAATAAAATTATGGATGTAACGATTCATAGGACAGCATCATGCTGTAACCTGGTTATAGGCCAAACTAGAATAAGATAGAAAGATGTCCACAAATCAGGGGTGAAATGCTCCCGGTTCACTTTTGGCTCTCGTTCGCGATAGAGCCGATGGAGCAGGGAGCGCAAAGAGTGCACAAGGCTCCGCCCGTTTGCTTCCATTTGGGTTCCTTTACCCTCTGCGCCTACGCAA
This sequence comes from Imantodes cenchoa, assembly GCA_027560375.1. NCBI lineage: Eukaryota > Metazoa > Chordata > Lepidosauria > Squamata > Dipsadidae > Imantodes > Imantodes cenchoa. The sequence goes on from JANHGD010003170.1 coordinate 17,723, forward strand.
AGTGTTCTGTAAATGCGCAGAGGGTAAAGGAACCCAAATGGAAGTGAACAGGCGGGTGGGTGGAGCCTCGCACGCTCCTCGCGCTTCCTGCTCCATTGGCTCTACGGCGACCGAGAGCCAAAAGTGAACCGGGAGCATTTCACCCCTGCATTACATACATATTAATCACTGTCTCTTGCTATATATACAATATTATGCATACAAAATCTGTCTTTGTATATGTTTGCCTGGGTGTGCATAATCTCAACACAAATTAAGCAATCGTTTTTACCTTCCATGTTTCCTCTTTCCTGAAAAAGCAGAACCCTCTCTGAAGTTGCCATTATCCATGCTTTTTTCATCAATTGCCACAATAAGATTGTTATTATTGTCATTTGTTTGCTGCCCCTGCAGATTAAATGTTAGGGTCAAATAAGTAGTGGGATTCAAAAAGTTTTACTACCGGTTCGGTGGGCGTGGTTCGGTGGGCGTGACAGGGGAAGGATATTGGAAAATCTCCATTCCCTCCCACTCCAGGGGAAGATTACTTCAAAATCCCCATTTCCTGCCGATCAGCTGGGACTCAGGAGGCAGAGAATAGATGGGGGTGGGGCCAGTCAGAGGTTGTATTTGCCAGTTCTCTGAACTACTCAAAATTTCCACTACCGGTTCTATAGAACTGGTCAGAACCTGCTGAAACCCACCTCTGGGTCAAATGTATACACGCACCTTTACTTTTCATTGTTACATAAATATGAAATTATGAACACATGGACCTGTAAATCCTTTTCCTCAATCTTATGTTTACATAACATATGACTTAGGAAAGTAAAAATAGTCAAAATGCAAATCAAACATTTTTATTATGGTCTTTGATCTGTCTTTATAATAAAAAGGGAAAAGGGAAATAGTTAAATACATCCTTTAGCTAACGGAGACGGGGAAAAGTAACAAGACAATAAAGCATCCCTTAAAAAATAATAAGCATAAAATTTATATGGCCCTTGTATTTAGAAATGATTGGGGAGATCAGATGTCATAGAGCAGTGATGGCAAACCTTTTTTGATTTGCATGCCAAAAGAGACGCTGCGGGGAGGACTGTGCGCGTGCGTGCCCACACCCATAATTCCATGCGCCCCTATGCATGCATGCATGATCCCCCTCCCGCTACATGATGGCACGCCCGTTTTTCACTTTCCCCAGGTTTCAGAGCCTTTCTAGGAGCCTGGGATGGGCGAAAATGGCCTTCCTCACCCCCTCCGGAAGCTGAAAACAGGGTGTTTCCTGACTCCCAGTGGGCCCAGAAGGCCCAAAAATCAGCGTGTCAGACCTGAGCTCGCGTGCCCACCAGTATGGCTCTGTGTGCCACTTGTGGCACACGTGCCATAGGTTCGCCATCAGGGTCATAGGACATCATAAAAGGGACATCCCAAGAGTTTTGATCTCTCTGAATCCACAAGGACAAAGTCTCTGTAAAAAAATCACATGCTCTGGTTTATCTTTTGCCAAAATAAGTCTTTTTTTCCAGCGAGACCGATCTATCAGGGCAACCTGGTCTATCCAAATATGGGATGGAGCATACTGCTTCCACTTTCGCCTTTCAGCCCCAACCCAAGAGCCTTCACAGGCAGTTGCTTTCGTGATAAACTATTTTTGTGTTGAATTTTCGCGATTTTTTTGCCAAAATGCATTTTGTTTCATTTGCTGCCTAGAAAGAACTGTCGGGTAGAGTCTCTCTTATTACCTGATAGAGTTCTGGATTACGAGAAAGCTTTTCCCAGATCTGACTGTAACGTTTTGAATGGGAAGAAGTCATAAAGGCAGATGTCACTGGTGGTGGTTCTAGCATGGCTACTGCTTGCTCCAGGAGAGCCTCCATCACATACTCCAGATTGGAAGCCTAGTTTGACACAACCACATTCTTTAATTTAGAAAAAACAAACTGTACAATCCAAAGAACAAAGATCTTGAAGCTAGTGTCAGTTTGGTTGGTTGCTTTCTAACAGTGACTGCTGTAAAGCATTTTGTTCATAATTTTCCAGCTCTCCTAACAGGAAACATGTTTGCAAGTGAAATATTTCTAGTTGGGAAAAGGAAAGCATGATATTCATAAAAACTACCGTATAATATGGAAACTGCAACTATATACTATTACGCTTATAATATTTATACGTGATCAATTATTATTAGATTTTTATATGTAATAATATATTACCATTATGCACTGTTAACATTCATAATATTGAATATGTAATCACTTTCACATAAAATAAAAGATAAATTCGTCAAGAGTTGTAAGATACAACACTTAGTGATAGTCCGGGTACAAATAAGCAATCAAATCATATTAGGAACCAGTCGATATAAATCGTAAGGATACAAGCAACAAGTTACAGTCATACAGTCATAAGTGGGAGGAGATGGGTGATAGGAACGATGAAAAGACTAATAGTAATAGTAGTGCAGACTTAGTAAATAGTTTCGACAGTGTTGAGGGAATTATTTGTTTAGCAGAGTGATGGCCTTCGGGGGAAAAACTGTCCTTGTGTCTAGTTGTCTTGGTGTCCAGTGCTCTTTACAGTGATGTTTGGAGGGTAGGGTTTGAAACAATTTTCTTGGGAAATGAGGATACTTTTTCCTGATAGTTGGAATCATGTATTAAATATTATATGAAGAGTATATCACTGGGACAGAATCTGTGGGGGGGATTTTTCTTTTTATTCTTTTTCTACCACTCTCTTCTCTTTCTTTTTTGCAACCCCTTCCATTCTACCTCCAGCACTTTCTCTCATCTGACAAGTTATCTCAGGTAGGAAAGCTGGTAGGTTTCTTCTCTGAATGCGTGCAGAGCCTTTTAGAACCAAATTGAAAGGCACTCAGCTGTTCAGCAGCTTCATGTATTAATAATACTGTGTCCAGTTTTGAGAGCCACATGTCAGAATGAATATAGATAAGATCAGTGAACAAAGAGTTGGACTCCACAGGAAACAGCTCCAAAAAGGTAGGATCCAGTATCCTGTATGTTTATTGGAATCTGTGATAAACATCAGTGATCAACTATCAGAATTGGTGGGAGTTAGATTTAACTAATAGATTGGTTGTAGGTCAAAAGTAAACTCATAGGAATGTCAAAATAATGTGAAAATCCAGGAGAACTGTATTATGGGAAATCTGCTAGAAAATGTGGAAAGGAAGTTCCATGGTTTTGTAGAATAAACAAGATTCACACACACACACCCCAATCAATGATTTTACATATTGTCTTAACACCCCAAAATTTCTGAAATTGTTTGAAGTGAAAATATCATGCAATATTACTATGCATATTACAATGAATTTGAGAATGTCATTAATATTCTAAGATGTTACACCCCCACCTGTAAATTAAAAAATTTTTTCGTTTACCTGTAACAATTTCGATTGAATCTGCAGCTGTTCATCTACCTTTTTCCACTGTTTAAGTTTTATCAGTAGTTTTTGTTGCCATGGATCGTGTTGAGGCTTAATCTGTCAGACAAGATATAGATATTCAAAGTAGAATACAGAAAATGCATTTTACTAATCTAGTAGCTGGTGAGGATTAACAATTTTGTATGTGTGAAAAAGAATACTGTGTTGATAGAATATTTGTAGCTCAGGGTTGAACGATGGGGCCCTTGGTGCATGCTGAACTTGGTGGTTTCATTATCAAACCAGACAACATTATCAATGCACTTGGTGCACTGGTGGTTTCCTTGCAGAGGTTTCCTTACCAAACTAGATAACATTATCAATGCATTGGAGCAGAGGTGGGTCCCTCCCGGTTTGGACTGGTTTGCCTGAACCCGCTGGTGACATCATGATGACATCACGGATCCAGTTTGGTCAATGCCGGTCCGTGGGTGCCACCATCGTGTTTTTAAAAAATATATTTTTTTAATTTTTTCTTCTTCTGCGCATGTGCAGAAGCCAAGTTTCCAGCACTGCCCATGCATCACCATCTTGTTTTCGGCACGCACGAAGGAAGCAAACCAGCAACGAGGTAAGTTAAAACCAAGGGTGGGTTCCTCACGGTTCGGACACCAGACCGCCCAAACCAGTAGCGACCTGCTGGTGATGTCATGGTGGTGTCATGGATCCGGTTCGGTTGGTGCCGGTCCATGGCACCACCATCTTTTTTTAAAAAAAATCTGAATTTTTTACTGTTTGGAAGTTTTTTCCTCTGCTGCTGCTTGAAAAAGGGCCCTCCTGCTTGCCCGCCGGGTTTATACTTACCTTTATTCCTTCGCCTGAAGCACAGCTGATCAGCTCCTCATCTGTGTTTCGGGCTGATTATAGCTACTGAGTATGCACAGAAGCAGAATTGCAAGAGGGCAGTGTTGGGTTCCTACCAGTGCGGACCAGTTACGTGAGTACCGGTAGCGGCGGGCTGGTGACGTAATTTATGTGTGACGGCCCCGGTGCTGTCTGTGCCGGTCCGTGCGTGCCGCCATCTTTTTTTCACAATTTTTGTTGATTTTGGGAGGGTTTAACCCTAACCCTTGATGTGAGTGACGTCAAGTTGGCCACGCCCACTCAGTAACATAACCACCCAGCAACCCCACCACCCAGTCACATGAGCACAAAGCCACTCCCACCCAGTCACATGACTGCCAAACCACTCCTACAATCACATAACCATGAAGGCATGCCCACCATCACATGACCATCAAGCCCTGCCCACAAAATAAGCCACAGCCACAGAGTGGTAGTAAAAAAATTTGGGTCATCTCATGAGAATACGGCCTGAAGCCTCATATTCACTAAACTTCACAAGTTGCCATCCTCAAAACCTGGCCCTAAGACAAATAGCTTAAACAGCTGGAAATAGGCAAGAGTTGTTGTTATTCTTGTTACTCTTTGCTCCAATCCAAGCCTAGAAATGCACCTCTTTTAAACCCCTGACTCAACAGCCAACTTCATAGAGGAGACCACAGTATATCATTCAATTGCCAGTAAAGTACAGTAAAACTACACTAGTTGAAATGATTGATGTGCAATCACTTTCAAACAACCTATTTTGCAACGCACAACTCCGTTGCAACTGATAAGAAATAAAATACAATACTAAAATCATGCTACTTTATATCACACCTTCCTTAGGTAATATTGAGCATAGATTCCCTGCAAACTCATAATTGCAATGGCCACTAGGAATAAGGTAGTAGGAAGTTATTTATTTTCCATCTCAAAAATTGGCATTGGCACCAGCAGCATTATTTGCAGGCATCTGATGCTTTTCCTTCTTCCTCTCTTGCTCCATTGTCTAAACCTCTTTCCACACCAGAAAAGGATACAGATTTTGCTAATTTGTGTATGTGTGTGTGAGAGAGAGAATAAACAATTGTCTTGCCTTCTCATTAACTGTGAGATTGTGTCATCAACTTGAAGCCTGGAGCCAGATTTCAGCTAAAATATTCCATGTCTACTCAAGTTGTTAGCCAATTTAAATAAGTTTCCGGATGATTACCTGAATAAAGGATGCATTTGCCTTTTGTTCTCATTGCCTTTTCAGTGTGTGTGTGTGTGTGTGTACATACATGCACACACACACAGAGTATATGAATATGTACATGTACATGTGCATGTGTTTATGTATAGGAAAGGCAATATTTTGAGGCTGCTCATTATTATAAGCATCTGAAATGACCAGGAGGTATCACTATTACCTATTTCAGAAGACACACGTTTTCGTTACTTTGGACCTGGGAAGCATTTACAAACTGATCAAAATGAAAGATGATAATTGGTTTTTAATAGCTTTTGATAACAGGTATGACAAATTTGAGCATCACTTTGATTAATTGTCCTGTGGTTTTTTCCTGAATCATGAATAAAATATTTTCTGATATTTTGTTGTGGGGGTGAACTTGGATGAGATCCTGATTTTTTTCTTTTCAGAAGACCAATCTTTGAATAAGATTCATGTCAGATATGTTCTACAGTGGCTACGTACTAAAACCAGTTAATTCCTCTTTATTCAGGGTAGAAATGAAAAAAGACTCTTTGAAATTGAGGGAAGCTAGGAGATGAATGGAAGAGCAGACATACATAAGCAATTGAGAACTAGCAGGTGAGCATATTTCATAAATGGCAATTTAATCCAGGTGGTGAAAAAATTGGCAAAAAGCAATTCAAATCACCCAAAGAGACTTTATCTTAATTAACTCATGATAAACTTATAAACAAAACCAGGAAATTTCTCTTACATTTCCAGATTCTGTATTTGCCTCCAGACTAGCAATAAAGATATCATATGAAATTGAAATTGCTTCCTTGATTTTGCCTAGTTATTTGGGACTTAACAGATCCCAGGTTCCATTCTTACAATCCTTGAAAAAAGATGGAGGTAAATAAATGCGTGTCATCTAAACTTATCTGTCTAGTTTAGAAGCTTTCATATTTGTTATCTTTAGTTTTACTCCAGTCCTTCCTTCAAAGTACTAGGCAGGTACAGTTACAACAACCCTGTGCAGCAGGGGTGGGTTCCTCCCAGTTTGGACCGCATCACCTAAACTGGTAGCGACCCGCTGGTGACATCACGCTGGCGTCACGGATCCGATTTGGTCAGTGCTGGTCTGTGGGCGCCGCCATCTTTTTTTGAATTTTTTTGCGAATTTTTCCCTGTGTGGATGGCTTCTCCTCTTCCGCTGCTTGAAAAAGGGCCCTCCCCCCTGCCCCCGGGTTAATACTGCCCTTTATTTCTTCACCTGAAGCACAGCTGATCAGCTCCTCAGCTGTCTTTCAGGCTGAATTCACCGCCTGAGCATGC
>JANHGD010003171.1:77601-88143 GCA_027560375.1 Imantodes cenchoa
TTTCCAAGCAACTTCCATGAATCCAGTGTCTTTTTCCCCACTTGGAACTGAACCTAGAAGGATATTCCTTACAACACTCCGCAAGACTCTTGTGATAGACCGGGTTGAGAGTGGCAGCCCTCAAAGTCACCCAGTGTGCTTGTGAGTAATGGCAGACTTGATTCTGGGTCTCTCTGACCCAACGCACCATCACAAATCACAGTGGGTCTTATGTGCTTTAGGTGTGTGCTCCTTTGAGTGCCTGAGTGTATAAAGCTGGTACATGAAAGCCTGGACCTATTGAGCCAAACAAGACACATAGTACTTATTAAACCATGTTAGTTTACATGTACTGTGCTATGAACTGTGTACTCAGCCGCCCTGAGTCCCCTGTGGAGAGGACGGCATACAAATCCCAGTAATAAATAAATAATAAATAAATACTTATTAAACCATGTTAATTTACATGTGCTGTGCTGTGAACACTGTATTGAAAAGTTATACTTAAATCATTTAACTTGTTTTGAGTCATTACGAATTGTTTTTAGCAAACAAAACTTTGGTTGAGGAAAAAATACATTTTTGTTTAGTGACCTTTTCTTTGAACTGAAATGAGCTGCTGAATGTGCACTTCAGAGCAGTCACTTTTTATTAGCTGTGTTAACTAAAGAATAATTATGGACCAGCTTTGGACAAGTGAAAAGTTCTGGGTTCTCAAAGGTGGTACGCAAATTTCTGCCATTTTTCATCTGCACAAGGACTGTGATCAGATCCATACACTGTGCTTAACCATATTTTAATCATGCATTGCTTTGTCAAATAACCCACACTTGGCAGAGTTCATGCCTTGGACATAGACGCTGTAATTGCTGATGGATGCAGCTGGACAGACTTCCTTCTTGCAAGACTGTTCATTCTGAGAAGCAGGGAGTTTTTTGTGGCGTCAGGCCCTTCCCTTTAAGTGCTCAGTCATATTTACCCTTCTTTGAATTCTGATCTCCGAGCAGCCCTTTTGGTGACCTTTGACCATTCCAGCTCCAAATAGGACTACCAAAGTCCCTCCAAGAGGATAAAAACAGAGAAGTGGAGACCTTGTCAACATAATGAGCAGTCCTGTTAAGCTTTTGTTTTTGCTTATCTTTTTAATGCAAGAAAACCCAAACAAAGACAAATGGTGTTACCCCACTCCTGTAGGGGTGTTTTCTTTTGTTTTTTAACTGCTGTTTTAAAACAATTCAACTGGTTTACTCTTCAAGTCTTCCAACTCTGAATTCTAACTTCTTAAAATATGGAGAGGGAAACCATAAGCATTGCCTTAAGGCCAGTAGGGAGGTGGGGAAGGAAATCCTTCCCCCCTTCCCTCCTTTCTCTTGCCTTAAGGAAGATACTCAAACAACCCACACACACATCCAGCCCCACAGAAAGGAAGACCAGACAGCCACATTGCTGAAGGGATGGGCCATCCAGACTCCTGTAATCATCCCCCCCCAAAAAAATTATGAACATCAAACATACAGAGACACGCGCACACCTAAGCCAGCATGGTATGGTTTCCCAGAGTGCTGAGTAAACGGCAGGCATGCCCTGTTTGCTGAGCCCAATTCTCCCACCATGTTGTATACAGACATCCAGGGTTATCAGTTCTGTACTTGAGAGAGGAGGTGGCCATTGGGCGTTGCGTCTGCCGTATCAGTTCCTAGTTTTCTCCCTGTATGTGCCTGCATGGGCATAAAGCGTAAGCATTTCCTGGAAATTGTGTAACAATCGAGGGAAAAGAAAAGCCGCTAGAGAAAGTACAAAAAGGAAGAGCCAAGAATCCAATTTTTGAAGCCACAAATGGGCAAACAGCTTAAGGAAAATATTTTAAAAAAACAAAATGCAGCACATTCCAAAGAAGGGTTGGTGACCTGATTGATCAGGGCCCTGTTTCTTCCACCACGTCCAAAAAAAGCAAAATGCTTGGAAAGTCAGAAACGGACATGGAATCTCCCTTCCTAGGATGAAGAAGAGCTAAAGATCCCGACGGAAGCTCTTGCTTTAAGGTCCTTCCTCATCCAGTCGTTACATTTCCAGGAGCCGGCTTTCTTTTTTTCTGAGACGGACAATCCAAGAAGGATCGCTTCAAATCTGAGTCTAGGGACTGCCATCCCTCCTCACCGAGGGATAACAACAATGGCTTGTTTCCCCTTTGACTAGGCAGGTAAAATTCTGACCTCTCCCCTTTTCCCACAAACCATCATCCACACTTGCTCTTCCACCCCGCCCCCGCAGAGAAAATGACTATTTTAAAATGATCATCAGCATTTGTGTGAACTTACCTGCAAGGCTGTAAAAAAGAAAAGAAAAAGGGGGATCAAACCAATAAAAAAGGTAAGAGGTGAACCATCACTTTAAGCAAGGCAGGATGGCTTGCTGACTAGTCCTCCAAGACTACGATCTCCACATTATGGACTTGATGTTGATGTTCATCAACCTCAGCCACCACCTTCTCCTCAGTCCTCAACTCTGCCCCCAAAATCACAGCTTTCCCCCCTGATTCTTCAGGATCGGCTTCTGCATCAGGCGCTGGGTCTATTTCTATGATTGTCTGTCCGTCCTCTGAAGTGCCTTCGACAGCCTGGATAGTTGAAGTCAGACCAGACTCCATGGCTACCAGTTCCACAGGATTGACCACGGTGGCCACGTTAGCAAGAGTCCCACTGTCCTGCATCGCTGCCGAGCTCAGCAGGGCTAAGCTTGAGGAGGGGTGAAGTGTCACTGTATCGGATGAGCTGGTTTTGGAAGAAGAAACCACGGTGGCATAGCGGAAAAGCTGGGAACCTGAGGGCAATGTGTGGACAGTTACTGGGCTGGAGCCCTGGCTGATCGTGGCCATTGGAATGTTGCTAACGGAAAACTGCTGTCCCATGGGCGCGATGGTGATGGGCGAGATGACAGTGAATTGAGGTTGCTGCATGGGAGCTGAGGGGCTTAGAACTGTAGCTGAAGCTGGACGTTTCAACCGGGGCCTTTTGGGAGGCTTTGGAGTGTTGACTGGCATCAGGACCACATTCTGAATGGATGGGTTCCTGGCAAACTTCTTCTGGTCTTCTAGTTGGTGATCTAGTGCTGCAAGAAGGATTTATAGCATAGTCTAGTCAAGTCAAGGAAATGCTTTGGAAATTATCACACAAGCAGCACAAAAGATAAGAGGTAGGAAAACAATTTCTAGGTCTAACATTCAGTCGTTTCTCCTGGGCCAAAAGAACAGAACAATGGATGGGAATAGCAATAGCAATAACACTCAGACTTATATGCCACTTTACAGTGCTTTACAGCCCTCTCTAAACAGTTTACAGAATCAGCATATTGCCTCCAACAATCTGGGTCCTCATTTTACATTCTACACACCTCAGAAGGAGGGAAGGCTGAGTGAACCTTGAGCCTGGTGAGATTTGAACGGCCAAATTGCAGACAGCCAGCAGACAGCAGAAGTAGCCTGCAGTACTGCACTCTAACCACTGTGCCACCGCGGCTCATGGCTGTCTCGTGAGGATAATTACTTAGAGAACAAACAAAAATTACTTCGAGAACAAACTTAGAGAACAATTACTTAGAGAACAAACAAAAAAACTCAGATGGAGAGGAGAAACTAATTTACCTCTCCAAGTGTTGCTTAACCTCATCTCAGAGCTGCAGACAACAGCAGCTTTAAAATTAAAACAGCATCATATGCAAGTTTTCAAACCTTTAACGTATACTAAAACTGCCAAAAATATTACAGCAAAAATGCTGGTCAGAATATAGCTAATGCCTCTTGGGAAAAGGTAAAAGTGTATTGTTCCAAAGATGCTATTCCAAAAGGCAATTGGACTTCCTTGGTTTTTTCCCTTGAAAATATTTTGCTTCATATCCAAGAAGCTTCTTCAGAACTGGTGAGTTCCTTTGGAAGCAAAATAGTTTCAAGGAAAAAACCAAGAAAGTCTAGTTGCCTTTTGGAAAAGCACCTTTGGGACAACAATCACCTGGATGATTGAGAATCGCCACAGACATAAAAGACTATTCAATGCCACTAATATCATACTTTTGGTAATTGTAAGGAATTTGCTGTATTTAACATAAAGGACAATACAAGAGGGGGAGGAGGAGAATGCATGTTATACAAAATGGTTAATTTAGACAGGGCTGTCAAACTGACAGCCTGTGGGCCACATCGGTCACGCATAGGCCATGCCCACCTCAGCTCCGTGAATGGGAAAAACGTCATGAAACGTCACATGACAGCAACGTGACATGGCGAGTTTGACACCCGTGATTTAGGACCAACGGCCCATTAGCTGTGGGAGTACAATGTATATGCTTTAAAGTCTGGAGTGTTTACCCTCCTCATCAAAATAGCAAATTAGAGGAAATATAAATGTACTACAGCAACCAAGGCATATTTCTTGCACAATTAATTGATGAGTTAAGAAAGTTCCAATTTCAAAATTACCTGCCAGAGTGTTAAGAAAGTGTTCCTCTCCCTGGTCTGTTTGACTCTTCCTGTTATCCAGCACTCTTTTCACTGTGTCCATCAGACCAAAAGTATGAGCGACATTATTTAGAACAGCAGCATCTACAGGAAGACATTCACAGATATTGACTAATATTCTAAATGGGATCCAACTCCCAGGCAGAAAGACCTGAGCTATTCCTTCTTTGCCCATACAGGATTACTTAACACTTTGATAGCACTTGCTGTCTTGATTATGCAAGATGCACCTACAGCAGCCATGGAAACTGACACTAAGAAGAGAGTATTTAACAATTGAAAAAAGGAAAAGATAAAAGAAAATAATACTATTTCCCTGAATTTTTTGCAACCTACTTACTCAAGAATTCCAAAGCAGGAATTGTTCTATCCAATTTAGTTTGCCAATAACAATGTACCTGAGACCACCTCAGAAATTTTATAGTCAACAAGTGCCAAATGTATTATTATGTAAATTGCATGAGAAATTTTGCAGAAAATAACACACATACAACATCCTGAAGTATATTTTTCCCCTTTAGTCTCAGGGGTAGAGCCTCATGACATCACTATTGATATATTTTCAGCATCAGGCAGACTCCCTTCCTCTTCCCCCTCCTCTTATAATTATTTATATTGTTATTATTATTATATCAGCAGCAGCAGCAGCAGCATTGTCATCTGGCCATTCTAGTCTGCTTTATGAGGAGTCTTTGGTGCTCTTTTCTTGCAGACATTTAATTACCCAAACTACCCTAGTACTGATAAAGTTACCAAGTTTGGATAATGAAACGTCTGCAAGAAAGCAAGCAAGCTCAGTGAGCACCAAGGACCCCTCATGTCAACCCTGAGCTACAAATATTCTCCTTTATAAGTATGCTTTAGAGAAGTTTCTTTTTCCAATACTTCTAGTTTTATTCATCCCTGAAGGTGATTGGAAACTATGGGAGCTAAGATAAACATTTAGAGAATGAAAACATGCTGGAAAAAGATGATTTACAACTTGGATGAATTTTAATTGATTTTGGCGTTTTCCTGTTAATGTTCACTATATTTGATTTTTTTTAGGATTGCATTGCATTTTGAGATTGCTATTCATAAGAAAATTATCATTGGAGAGTAGTTAATAAAATGACAAATAATAAAACAAGCACTGTCGAGACATATAATTCACAAAGTATAAATACAAGTAGTTCTTGACCAACATTTCTGTTGCTCAGTGAAACTATGGTTGAGTGAATGTTGCCCCACTTTACGACTTTTCTTGCCACACATTGCAGTTAATAAATTAGTCGCCCAGTCGTTAAATGAATCTGACTTCCCCAGTGACTTTGCTTGTCAGAAGGTTGCAAAAGGTGATCACGTGATCCTGGGACATTGCAACCATCATAAATAGGAACCAGTTGTCAAGCATCCAAATTCTGATCACATGACTATGGGGATGTTGCAATGGTCGTAAGTGTGAAAAACAGTCATTTTTTTCAGTGATGTTATAACTTCAAACAGCCACTCAATGAACTGTTGTAAGTCGAGGACTACCTGTAAAGCAGGAAGTCTGCCCTAGTGGTTAACATTTCATATCAACATGGAGACTGCTGACCTCTTACCCACCGGTAATCTGGAAAGGAGACTGGGCAAGCCTTTGCTGTACCCCTCTTAGCACCTCCTCTATCTCCTTCTGAATATTACAGACCACTTCTTCCATCAAGCCCACATCAGCAATGCCTTTCCAAAACATCAGCATCTCCTCTGCCATGGAAAGATAAACATTTTTAAAGAAAAAAACCTGGCAATTATACAGCAAAATTTCTACTTTGGGGACCAGCAAACTACTATACCCGTGATGGCGAACCTATGGCACGCATGCCAGAGATGGCATGCAGAGCCCTCACTGTGGGCATGCGCACTGTCACAAGTTGCTCTTCTGGTTTCCGGTGCGCATCGGCCAGCTGGTCTTCGCGGGTGCCAGACTACTGGCAAACAGCCTGAAAACGCCCCCCAAAATGACCAAAAAAAGAGCTGTTTTCCACGCCGGTTTTGGGTTGTTTTTCGGGTTGTTTTCAGGCTGTTTTTCAGCCATTTTACAGGCCAAAAATAGCCTGAAAATGAAAAAGCCAGAAAACAAGCATGCACACGCCGGCCAGCTAGTTTTCGAGTTTCCAGTGCTCCGGCGCACGCACATGCACGTGTGTTCCAGTTGGGCCTCGATGCCGAAAAGGTTCGCCATCACTGTACTATACACTATCAAGCACCTTAAGGAATTGATTGCTAACTTGTTGATCCAACCTATGCACTCTTACTTGGAAGTATCACTGAACTAAAAGGTGCCCATTCCAGACATACCTAGACCAGTGTTTCTCAACCTTGGCTAACTGAAGATGTGTAGACTTCAACCCCCACCATTCCCAGCTAGAATTCTGAGAGTTGAAGTCAACACATCTTCATGGAGTCATGCTGGAGAACACTGATCTAGACTGCCCATTGATCACTTACAAATTATGCTTGCAGCACATGTGTGCTCACAAACAGTTGCAGCAGGCTGAAAACAGCTTTCAGGGCATGTCAAGTATAACACTGGAAGCCTTTTGTCTTTTGGTGCAAACTCTCGAAGGATCGTTCAAGGAAGGTGCATGCCACTGCTGATGAGTCAAGTTTAGGGCCAGTTTTTCCCCAAATTGGCACCCTACAGAAAGACTGAGGATGCAGGGCCGAGTAATCTCAATCATCACTCACAAAAGTTTGCTTCTCTTACTCCACTTCCTCTCCTTTCCAAAGTGTGCAGAGGAAATGAAAAAAAAAGTATGCAAGCTGTACAGAGAAAAGGGAAGGACCAACCTGAAATCTCCTCTGGATCTTTCTTGATTCCCTCATCGGTTGCCATAGTGACTGCTGCTGTCATAGCAGAATTCCATTCAATCCCTTCTTCTACGCTTTCCTCAGACACTGCAATTTGGGTGATGCTTCCTGCACAAAAGAAGACCTGTCCTGTACTCTGCTGCCACAGTAACTCCTCACCCACCCACACATCTGGATGATACATCAGGATATGTTCTGTTAAGACAACTATTCATCTGTAAGTCTATGACTTGATATGACATGATGATAGAGTTTACACCCTATGTTAAGCCATACACCATAATTTCCAAATCGCAATGGCTGGGACATACAAAATGCAGCTCAAAGCACATTAGGTCTTAGCGCTGTGTGTGAATTCAGTCCTTCCAGACCAGGCTTGCCCATTTGACACTCTATGGAAACGTCAGTTCCTCAGATTCTCAGCCAGCATGGTCTCAATGCTGGCTGGACAGTTTGAGAATTGCTCTCTGCAGGTGCCACATTGGGCAGGTTAAGCAAGGTTGCTTTGGGCTGATCAACGTATCCTCGGAGCTGGCACAATAAAGCCATTGCTTTTGAAATGTTACATAAACTCTAGATGCTGCAATGAATGAAGAAATGTTTGGGTGTTAACTACTATATTGGTACACTACACATTTGTGTCTTTCAATTCAATGCTGGCTGGGTAATTCTGAGGGTCTCAAGTCCACACAGGACTTGAGGATGACAGTCCCTGCTTTATATAAATTGTCTTTTTCCTTTTAATGTTTAAAAACCGCACTTGAATTGTGCAAAATATTTGTCATGCGGCTTCGTCTTTTACATTAAACTTGTTATGCTCTAATTCAGGGGTGTCAAAACTATAGGCCCATGGGACGGATCCAGCCCGCGGGATGCTTAGATCTGGTCCACAGGGCCACCGTGGAAACAGCAAAGGACTGGCTTGTGGTGCATCTGCCAACAAAAATGGAGCTGGGGAAGGCCATGTGCAGTCCCCCCTCAAGCTCCGTTTTCACTGGCAGAGGGCTGTAGGAGACCATCGTGGTCGAAAATGGGAGCTTGGCGGGGCTGCATACGGCCCTCCCGAGCTCCATTTTCCCTGGCAGAAGGCTGCAGGCCGTTGCAGCCAAAAACAGACATCGAGTTGGACACAGCCACGCTGGCCACACACACACACCCGAGGTCAAGCACAACCCTGATGTGACCCTCAATGAAATTGAGTGACACCCCTGCTCTAATTAATTGAAGTAGCTGAACAAAAAAAAACCCTTTTTCACAAAAAGAAAGAAAATGTGGAGTGGGAAGTAAGATATGCTCTCCAACACTGGGTGTGATGCCCTTCTGTCTCAAAGCCATTTGGGTGTATCCCAGGATTAAACCACATGATAAATATTTCACACAATTCAGGCATGTTGTCATCCCTTTAAGGTAGACAAAAACAAGAAATAGGAGTCCCTAGAAATCTTGGGAAGTACATAAATGCAGTTCGGATACTGTAACGGAATTTGTAAATCTGTCCCCCACTCTGTTTCAACTTACACTTAATTTAATCAAGGCAGAGTTTTAATAAGAGAGAGACCTACCATCAGCAGAAGTGGGGGTCTGTACCAGGCTCGTTTGTCCTGGTACTGGGGCCCTGGCACTGCTGAACAGGAGATCAAACTTGGTACTTCGGCAGGTGTTGGTGCACACTTTGTCATGCTGATAGAAATCAATTTGCCCGGAGTCCATCATTTTTCTGCACAATGAATGGAAAACAGAACAGTCATCTGAGGGGATGAAAATCAGTTCAAAGAATTGTCTAAGAGGAAAATGTAAGAAGACAAAGCCTTTGAGTGTGATGCATCAAACGATGCTCAGTCCCGTTTTAACTTATGCACAACTGCAGTTATATAATTCAAGGAATATGAAGTGCGTGGTTCTGTGTCATAAAAAAACCTCTTCTCTTTCTTTCCATCTACCGTAAATTTATTTGGCAATATGGAAAAGAATAACAACTACAATTTACTGAATCCTCCAAAGTGGCCCTCATTATTCACTGGAGGCTGTTTTAGCCTAAAGACTGGGTAATGAAATCATGGATAATGAGAGCCTCACAAGCATACTTTATAACAGGGCAAAACACCTCCATCATTTTGTGCATGCTACACAGCCAGATAAATTCTCTGAAAGTTCTCTCCCAAATAGAGCCAGATGCCAATCCTTTAACCATTGATAACGATGTCTAATTGTATCTCCAGCCTTAGACACTTGAAACTGCAGTTAAGGAAACCATGAATAACAGGGTTCACCTATAAAAAGTTCTTGACCTCTGATCAGTCCAGGGGTGAAATTCAGCAGGTTCTGGAGATTTTGAGTAGTTCGGAGAACTAGCAAATACCACCTCTGACTGGCCCCAGGAGTGGGAAGGGAATGGGGATTTTGCAGTATCCTTCCTCTGCCACGCCCACCAAGCCAAGCCCACAGAACCAGTAGGAAAAAATTTTGAATTTTACCCCTGGACCAGTCTCTTAGTGAAAGTTCCAGGATACCCCAAAAAAGATACTTACAAGTCCTATTGGATGCATCCTTCTGCAGTCACATGATTGCATTTTGGGCGCTTGACAAGTAGTTCACGTTTATAGTCATTTGCAGTGTTCTGTGGTCACATGACTTCCATTTATGACACACACACCCCTTTTTTTGCTGAAAGCTGGCCCATTGCTGACAATGGAATCACTTAATGACTGCAATGTTCATTTAGTGATCATGGTGATTCATTTAATGGCCACCATAAAAATATATTGTAAAATCAAGTTGATGATGCACTGAACCACCGGCATGACTTACAACCTATTTTTCCAAGCTCAATTATGAAAGTAAGTCAAGGACTACCTGTAGATCAAAGTCTTATTCCAGCAACCCCTCTTAATATTCTGTATAAAATGACCCATGAA
Source organism: Imantodes cenchoa (assembly GCA_027560375.1). Taxonomy (NCBI): domain Eukaryota; kingdom Metazoa; phylum Chordata; class Lepidosauria; order Squamata; family Dipsadidae; genus Imantodes; species Imantodes cenchoa. The sequence continues at coordinate 87,841 of JANHGD010003171.1, forward strand.
ATCATTGGGCATTTCCTATGAAAGATCTGTACTTTAAAATAGGTAAAGGTAAAGATTCCCCTCGCACATATGTGCTAGTCATTCTCGACTGTAGGGGGCGGTGCTCATCTTCGTTTCAAAGCCGAAGAGCCAGCGCTATCTGAAGATGTCTCCATGGTCATGTGGCCGGCATGACTAAATGCCAAAGGCACACGGAATGCTGCTACCTTCCCACCAAAGGTGGTCTCTATTTTTCTACTTGCATTTTTTACATGCTTTCAAACTGCTAGGTTGGCAGAAGCTGGGACAAGTAACGGGAGCTCA